>PNEQ01080552.1:0-72238 GCA_003012365.1 Medauroidea extradentata
GGTTTATGTTAATTTTGTTTCAATTAAATAGAAAATTGCAGTTTAGCATTTTATTGATTTATGTTCATATTAAGAGTGAAAGGTATGTCTCAACACATTTATCTCTCTAGGTATGTTTTGCTCATGTTCACACATACTCACACATTTGGCTACATCTATGACTTGTTTCCATAAAACCATAATTAATCCAGTACCCTTGCCCCACTGGAAGGGAGACCAGCAAAGTCCGATGCATCAGAATCTCCATGTACTTCCACTTCACCGAGAGGCGAAAGAAGTGACGTATTTGATAAGGAAATGTGTGTCTTTTTCCAAGAAGCTAAAGCAGAAATATTACATGATGTTTCAACTGCCAACATATGAGCTCAATTAAAAGTAATTGGTCAAGAAACAAGTAATGAACGCCTGAAAGTAATTTTAAGCAATGTTGTAAGCTCACCTTATCTTCTCACAGCAGTTGTGGAGGACATGAAGTACCATTTAATATGTTTAAGTCATGTTAAACGTGACATAGAAAAGTGCAAGAGACAAGTTTCCAATAATAAATTGAAGTTTACACAGTATCAGACATAGAGATTATCGAGATGGTAGAATATGAAATAAATGACCGAAATTATGGCACTGAATTGAACATGAATGATGTTGAAGAATCGCATGTGGCTTTGCTAGAATCAAACGGAATCATCTTACCAGAAAACCCACGATTCAAACCATACTTAAAACAACTGATTTTAGAAAATATCCCTTATGTACATTTCGCCAGCCCACCACACAAAACCAAACCAGAACAGGTACTTTCAACAAAAGCCAGGGACAGTTTGTTATGTAATGCTGTAACTACAAAATCAAGTTCCATAAAAGAATATGTGAAAGTTCTTCTAAAAGCTGCTAAAATATTAGAAGAGACATCGCAACAACACCAACTTGGAAATTCGGAGGAACATTCGATACTTACAAATCACCCCCATTAGTTGAACTATTCTGCAAGCACACTGTTCATGGTCTAAAGCACGTGAAAACAACCAGTCGGACCAAGTATATGGACCAAAGTGCATCTCTACTGGCACAACAAATAGTGTGTGCATACAAATCTGACAGACAGATTGACTATCAAACGAAGCATGACAATGTTCCTTTCAAAAATCACACTGAAACTCCTTTAAGTATTGGTTTAGCTCTATATGTGCACAGAACCACCAGATACAAATCAATAGTAGAGAAACTGGGCCTACTATATCTTGGTATCCCATACAAAAAAGTAATGGAAATAGAAACGGGCATCGCGAATTCTGTTATTCAACGAATGTAATCTACAGGAGGGCTGTGTCTTCCATGTTGGCTGGTCCAGAACATGTTTGTTTTGTTAGCAGTGGACAACATCGACTTTCTTGAATTCACACCATGTGTGACGAACACACTTCATGGTACTGCCATCGCTGTATATCAAATGGTATCTGACAAGTCTACAACAATGTAAATTTACATCGATAGCTCCTCCAGGTCTCAATCATTAGAAGCACCCATTCCATGTGACATTTTACCATGTGGAAAACCAACTAAAAAAACAAAAACAAAAAGTGTGATATCAAACTGAACTCCTACAAGTAAGACACAGGGATTTTAATCAGACAAAAGGACTTGGGTTGTTGGTTGCTTGGATTTAAAAAAAAATAAATAAATAAATAAAATAAAAAAAGACAGAAGTGAAACCTGGCTCATATTGCACAGGAACATTGGGGGGAGGGGCGCTTTAAATTCTTTGTTGTCTTCATCTGGCTCAAAGACTAATATTGCCCTAATACCGCCACTTATTCGATCACCACCAACAGAATATGACATCCTGTACACAGGTTTAATGAGAGCACAAGCTGTGGTCACTCGTGCCACGGGGCTAGACTCTCTCACTGTTGTGACTCTTGATCTTCAACTATATGATATGGCCATGAAATTATGGATGGAACGTGAGGACATCAAAAAGTGTTTTTGTTTCGTCCTGGTGAGCTGCACATTGTGTTTTGGGCACTTGCCGCATTAGGTAAATATGTAGAAGGCAGCGGCATTGACCAAGCGTGGGTGGAAGTTGGACTATGCTCACCTTCAACAGTAATACAAATACTTAATGTAAAACACATGTATCGAGCTCTAGAAGCCCATACTGTTACCTTGCTTGCTTTATACAGTTTATACGTTCAGAAATTTCTGAAAATTCTGCCAGATGAAGAACCTTTCTTGAAGGAAGTTTCAAAACTTTTGGGACAAGCATATCAGCTAGAGATAAGTAGTGATTTAAACACAAGACATAACCTCAGTGTTTTTGTGGCAAAAAACATTGAGATTCTTTAGTCCAGAGATATTTTACAAAAGATTGAACACTGTAAAGTCACTACAAACAAGATGCAGCATTTTATTGGAAACTACATGAAGCAGTTTGAGACCATTCTCCAATTTGTGAGAGCAACAAGAGAGCGAGATATATCTCTGCATATGCAAAGTGTAGAGTCACTTGTAAAGTACTTCTTTGCCCATGATCATTTGAATTATGCTCGCCTCCTACCACTCTATATTTCAACAATGCAACAAACCGAAAGTTTATATCCGGACATTTGGGCTGAATTCCAGAAGGGAAACTTCTTTGTTACCAAAGGCTCTGCTGTATTTACATCGATAGGTCCAGACCATGGAATCGAGCAAGAAAACCGTGAACTCAAAGTGACTGGAGGAATAGTAGGATTAACTCAGAATGAAATAGCCTTGGACAAGTGCTTTCTTACAGCACCTGAATTGTCAAACTTGCTCAATGAATTTGAGAAAATATACTGCATTGACAGCAATGAGAAGAGAATGCAGCACCACGAAATAACAGGAGGAAAACTTTCCAGAATAACACTAAATGCAGTTAAAATAAGAGCAGTGTTAAACGATAATGGCAACCCAACTGAATCAGACGATGAAGACGAAGTCTACAACTTACTTACCAAAGAAGTTATAAAATATGAAGTAGTTGCCAATGACATAATTCAGCGTGATGAGATTCGACAACATACGTTCAAAAGTTTTGTCATAGAACGCCTAATAGATGGAAAACTTTCTGTCTGGGATAAAATGACTAAAAATAAATTAAAAACATTCAAAAGTGCCAATGCAAAAGCAGGGATACAACTCAAAGACAAAGTGATTAAAATTAAAGAAGAACGAGGACTGTTGCAGTGGTTTGTAATTAGTATTTCCAGAAGCCGCCCAGAGCTCGACCTGAAAGGCTGTATAGGTACTTATGAGTTTGGAGTGATACCACGATCCCTATTTGCTTCAGATGATACCGTCCTTCTGGCTTATGATAAATCTTCGGTACTGCATCATCGTGAAAAGTTAGGCAATGAAGTGCAAAAATCAGAGGATGACATGGAAGTGACCACTATAAGCAACTGTAATCTTAACCAAGAAAAATACGTTACATTGGGCAAAACATCAATTGAACATACTGTAGAAAAAACGAATGCACCATCAGAATATCGAGTTTTTGTCATTGTTCGTATGGCTGTGTTTAATTCTGTAATCAAGAATGCTCAAATGAAGACTTGTTCAAACTTTGCAGAAACTTTTCTGGTTATTCTTTGTAACATGGCAGCGAACTACGATGAGGTTAGATTAGTGTTTGACAGATACATACAATCATCACTCAAAGAGCAGTTAAGGACAAAAAGGACAAAGGGAAAATCAATATATCGTCATGTTAAAGATACCACTTTGATCCAGAATGTTTTCCTAAAGGATTTACCCTCTGATATTAGGGTTAAATCAGAACTCACGGAGTATTTAGCTGACAAGGTCTTAGACCACAGCAAGAGCTCAAACAACAGACAGAAAAAAATCATGATAACATGGGGAACCCAAACAAAAGGCAACATTGAGGTTCCAGACACTCAACTCACAGTCAAGAAGAGGCTGATACACTTCTAGTGCTGCATGCTTTATCTGTCGCTGGTGCAGCAAAGCTTGTGGTAAGCTCTCCAGACACAGACATTTTGTTGTTGCTTGTTCACTCTTATCCTTGCTTACCAACACATACAATGTTCCTCACTGGGAAGGGAAGACAAAAGAGGTGCATTTCTGTCAAATGTATCTATAAAAGTTTGGGGCAAAAGCGTGCTTCTGCATTGTTAAGGTTCCATGCTCTGACCGGATTTTGTGATGTTTCTGGCCGATTTGCTGGCGGAACCAAAGATTGGTATTTCAAGACTTTCATGGGTTGTTATGATGAGATCCTGGACTCATTAGCAATGCAATGTATGCGCACATTTGGAATGCTTTGTATGCATGCTGTATCGATAATGTATCCACTCAAAAGTCAATGAGCTCCGTTCGTTTCTGTATTCAAATCGCGCAGCCGAAGGAGAAGATCTTCCACCAACTCATGGTTCATTGGCTCCCCACATTCTTCGAGCACATTATGTATCCATGGTTTGGAAAAATGCTAATGAAAGTCATCCTTGCCACCCACCTCCAAATGCATTTGGTTGGACATTTGACGAAGGTTCGTATCGCTTCTCTCCTGTTCGATGTTTGAATCCACCAGTTCCTGCGGCTATCTTGCAGTTGATTAAGTGCGGGAGCAAAAGTGGATGTGAAGTAAAATGTAGCTGCCGCAAGAACACAATTCCGTGCACTGAAATTTGTGGATGCTAAATGTTCAGTTGCAGCAATAAATCCCAGCCAAGAATAGTCAACTGAGGATTGTGATCCATAATACTCTTGAACATATGACATTGTTTAATTCACTTTTTGGTAAGAACTATTTCTTTATTTACTTTTTAGTATTCTTCTGCCGCATGTAATTAGTTATTGTTTATTCAGTTCCTGCATCATTATGCATTTACTATCGAGCTGAAGAATAATATTACTAATTTTTGTTAATTGACGATTTCATAAAATCTATAACAATGCTTTCTGATAAAATTTGATGAATTTTTTGCTTTTTAGCGCCAGGAAATATATTTAGGCATACGTTTTATAATTTTATCATTATTTTAAAAATACATTGGAAATAACTAACATTTCGGACGCCATCTGGGGATTTGAAACTTTCAATTGTAAAAACAAAAATGCAACTCTAATTTTTAGAAAGCTTACTGTATGTTCTTTTCAAATGCTTTTACAAAAAAAAAAAAAAAAACACGAATTTACAAGTGAGCCTAAACTAAAATTTCTGTGTAACTTTGATGCAAATTGGTTTTACTGTGTATCTTCGAGACTAACGGTATACACATTTTAGGTAATTTATTAATTAAAAAGAAAATTTCGTTCATTAACTAGTTAGCTACTATTATGCTGTCTTCTGTTTCGACAGAATCAGAGTTTGCAGTAAAAATGGCATAACAAAGTCAGGGAGCGATTTTCGATATCGACTTCCGTTTATATTTTAAAAAATTATTATGTTGAGAGAGTACTTAACCAAAGTGTGTTTTCTTTTTCGTACGTTGGCTCTATGGGTACATGTTGCGTAGTTTCGTAAAAAAAAAATGTACTTTCCCTCACAATACAAATGGTCGTGGGCGGAGCCCTTAAATTATATTCGGCAGTCCTCACACATTTGTAATAGTATCACTCTCACACGAAAACAATTTCCTGCATTGAGACGCGGAGAACATTTCTCAGTGGAAGAAAAATGTAGCTATAACGTTTTCTAGTTTTTTTTTTTTTTTTTTTTTTTTCACTGTGTTTAAATAAATGTCTTAATAGATCCCGCACCAACGTGGCCCTTGCCACGATGCAAAAAAAAAAAAAACAATGGTGGTAAATATGTATATTTGACAGACGTTGAAGTGATTTAACATGTATATCGTTATCCTTGCTTACATCACGGCTCTCTTTAAAATAATTGTTTTATTTCTTCATACATTTTCGCACCACATATTATTATTTATAAATACATAGCAGTGAACACACTATGCTCAAAAGTGAATACTTTATGCCTCAACGAAGTGTCAATTTTTATTATCCGTGATAAGAGTCTTCAAAAGTGCTCATTTACCATGAACAGACTACGAGCTAATGGCGTTACTCGTCTCTTGGATCCTTGTTGCTCGATGCACGAGGTAAATCACGCAGTGTGTACATGCCACGTGGGATCGACGCACTGGTTGGTTAATTCATGCAACTGTAAGTCGCTCGTGTAAGCAGTTCACTCACGTGTCGAGTTGTCACGTGACAAGGGAGAGGCGAGTTGATTGATAACTACATATTCGGCTCGCGCGCAGAGTAGTTTTGTAAAGCCCAGTACACACGGGCATCTTTCTTGTACAAGAAGGTGAACACTTTCTTGTTCACCTCGACTTGTAGCGAACTTGTATCGTGTGAACGGCCACCGAGCATACTAGTGACTAGCATACAAGGACTTGTATACTAGCTAGTGCGGGATAGGGACGGTTCTAATTTTCATTATCTTTCTTGTACTAGTAGTATATAAACAAACCATTTTTATGCACGCGCGAATGTTATTGAACAAAATAGCTTACAAATACAAAGCATTTTTAAATAACTAGTCTCTTAGCTGAACAAAAGGTGCTATTAAAGAAATGTTTGCTGATCGTACGCCGTGTCACTTTACATCTGGATGTAATTAACTAGAGACAATAATTCAATTTTTACATTTTAAAGCTTATCTTTGGTGCAGGTACAATAAGTATTGCACTTATTACCTCCAATACTCGAAATGCACGCTTAAAATATGTATCCAAAATGTTATTGGTGTACACCTGATTGTACAAGAAAGTTGGCCGTGTGAATTAAACAATCAATTTTGTAGGATATTAACTAGAACACTAGCTAGTGTTCTCTTTCTTGTACACATTTGATGCTCACTTTCATGTACAAGAAAGATGCCCGTGTGTAATGGGCTTAATACATGCCTTAGCAACTATACACGTCGGCAGTGGCTAGAGCGCTCGCCTCCCATCAAGGCAAGTCGGGTTCGGGTCCCGTGGGAAGCGTGTCGGGTGTTGCCTTTGGCCGGCGGATTTTCTCGGGTATTGCCGTTTCCCTCTCCCTTATTGTTCCGTCTCTTCTACATTTACGAGCTACCAGTTAGACTATCTGCTATAGTGAATACAATGCCCAGTCCTCCGGTAACTGCCCTACGTCGACTGTCCATGAAAGTATGTTTACAGACGTTGCGAGATGATTCCTTATAGTAAATTAGGGGAATTTAGTTAATGAAAGTTTCTGGCTAGAGCAAATCATAAGTACCCAATTGGTTATTAAAAAGTGATATTTCAAACAACGTTTGTTAAAATAACGGAAGTTAAAATAAATAAATAATGAATTCCGAATGCAGTTTAACAATAACAAAATCTGCAACCTGTGACAAATCACAAAATGTTTTCGAACATCTTTCATATCCAGTAGCTAACATGGTTTTGTGAAGTTTTTTTTTATAGAATATTTTACGTATAAATTTATTTTGCTAATAAATGTCACAGTTCGTAGCAGATAGTCCAGTGAACAAAAATTGTCGCCTTGTCGAAATATCCTCACGTGAAGAGTTCTCGAGAAACTTGCCGTAGGAAATGTGGATACTTACAGTTAGGCAACCTGCGATACAACATGGAGGTTTCAGCAATCCCATTTTCTAACTACAGTGGAAGGTATTCGAAACCATTTTGTCACAGTTTCAGATATTGTTACTATTGAACCGCGACCGTGATGTCATTAATTATTTATCCTTATTTTTGGTTGTTTTAATAAATTGTTGGTGTTCAGTGTCAATTTTCGATCGCGGATTTGCACCTGCTAAAAACTTGCACTATAAAACTTTATTCCGTTTTTTTTAAACCAGGAATGAGTTCGCAAAATGTGTAACATACTCTCATGAACAACTTGTGCACGCTACTAACTACACGTCAGGAACTGAAGAGTGCGTGGTAGGTAAATAAGCGCTGAATTCTTCAGCTGAAATCAGGCGTGGCTCGTGGATTTTGATATAGAGGGCTGCATACGTACAGGAACACTTATCCCCCAATAAAAGGAGGGGAGTCCGGGGGTCCTCACGGAAAATTTGGATTTCTAGGTGCAAAATTGTGCTATTTTATCAGTCCTCGTGTCTTAACATTGAATATACTTTTGGTAGATTTATTAATATTTTTTTTACAGAAACATTTTGTTAAGGAGCCTCACCAGTCCCTAGTAGAGGAAATCAAGTAACGTTTCAAGCAGTTACCGCTATTCCGTTTTCTCAAACAGTTTAAAACATGTCACGGTATTAATTTTTTTAGACCAAAATTCACAAAATCCACAAACATAATTTTAACAAATGTAACATACCTTTGGATTACTGTGTTGAGCACTTGAAGTAGCAAGTAGGTGGAGAAAAACAAGGGTAGTTGGGCGGAAAGTTACGCCAAGTCGAAATTACATCAAAGAGCGCTGTCCACACATCGGATTGATATCATAGCTCAGTTGTTTTTAAGGTTCACAAATCACTGTGTTTCACATTTAACAGAAATGCACCGTTAATTTAATGCACTGTAGCACGTGTTTATTTATTTATTTATTTATTTTTTTTTTTTTTTTTACACTTTTAACTTTGCTACATCTCACTGTATTTGAAAATGAAAATATTAGGTCAAAAACATGTTCCGAGTAAATGGTCACTTAACTAACGTGTGGACACCAGTAAATTGAACGTGAAGTTCATTCTTCGTTCTTTTCTTAGAACAAATTTCACAATAATTTGTTATGCAGTGCTCACTTTATCGTGTACGGCCTATATACGGTAAGGGCCGTACGCAAGGAGGGAGGCTAGAGACTTCAAACAACTTTTATCAATATAAAGAAAGTTATTTATACATAATTAAAATATAAAGAAATAAAATAACTCGTAAGACCTTAAATCTTAAAAGCCGCCCAAATATCTTTAAAAATTCAGTGAAATAACATAGAATGGTAAATTCTGATGGTAACTCCCCCTATTACGAAATACTCGTATAGAGAGGGTACATTTGTTTATGGCTTTCTGTCTCGTCTACTGCGGAATCATAAATATGGAAAATTTTGAAGGTATCTGAAAAGGACGTCCATCCAGTAATGAAAAAAAAAAACCTTTGTATTTGATAAATTGTTATGGTGGTGGCCGGACAGAAAATCAAGTTTTGAAATTTTCGTCAAAGAGTTTATTTTACTTTTCTGCCATATGGTTAGGTAAAGTGCTCGACTATAACGTATGTTCTTTAAAAATGAATAACAATGTCACTTCTATTTTACTTTGCTGAACAAATAGAAGCGTGTGTTTGGAATTTTTAAAGCGGGAGGTGGGTGGTAGGCTGATGTACAAAGGTGCAGCTTCGGCGAACATCTGTATCTCTCGACGCAGATATTCTAATTCAGTAGATATTATTTTATCTCTTAGCCGTGAGCTCGTATCATTCAGAACATGACCTTCGCAACGCTATCAGTACTGCCGAGTTCACGAGATCGCGTTGTGTGTTTCGCGAAAATAAGTTCCCGCCAAAAAATACTCCCGGCGAATTCTTTTTTACTACCTCGACTCGACGGTTGCCATCCCGGCGCGTTGGCGGCCGGTGCGGTGTGGTTTTCGTTACGTAATATTTCTCGGGAAGTCGGGACAGTCTCGAAACTTGGCACGGTCACCTGCCTGCCCGCTCTTTCCCCTCTCCTACACTGCGCTTGCTGGTCCATGTTTGATGCCGCTGCCAGCGAGCGTTAGGAACAGACCCGTTCGCGTCGCACAGCCTTCTTGGCGCTAGTGTCGCGCTGCGCTCGGCTCAAGTCGGTCGTGCATGTTCGGGATCTCTGGCTCGCGCGAAAAAAGAGAGAAAAAAAAGGTTCGAATTACAAACGAGACGTACCGAGGACGACTTCTGCGATAAAAAACGAAGAAAAGTGACAAGTGATACCGCGACCGGTCGTGTGCGCGTTAAATTCCGCATCTGTCGTGGTGTAAGAAGTACCTACGAAACAGGATAACTGCACATAGTACCCACACAGGTAAGTTACGCCGTTAAGTAAATATTGTTGAAGAGAAACTGATAAATGTAAACTTTGCTGCGACGTAACGCTTGTGAAGTGTCGTTATTCTGCAAATAAGGGTTCAGTCTGTATTAATTTTATAAATCCGTGTAGTTGTTAACAAACACGGTCTTAGTTTACAGCGCAGTAGATTATATTTAAAAACAAACGGAAAATAAGAAAAAGTAAAGTAAGATCATTAAAACTTTTAATGATCTTTACTTTTTCAATTTAAAACTATATTCATTTACGAATAAATTACGTTTATTGGCTACCATACCTATAAGGATCGCTGTAACGTTAAAACTTGTAGGACGTTGCACTTTTAAGGTATTAGTATGCGCCTATTCAATGTACCCGCGTATTTAAAATCCCACTGACGTATACCCGCCGACGTGCTTTTGTTTTACATCTATGCAACGAATTTCAGATTGTGTCGCGTTTGTTTTTAAAATGGAAGAGTGGGAAGAAGTCTGAATCCAGCGTTTATATTAATTAAAAGGAACCTTGTATGCAATCTGTTACTGGTTTTATGTTATCATTTTAATGTCGGGGGAAAATAATAATGTACCGTACGTATACAAATGTAAAAGACTGACTGTTTTGAATGGTTCAATATAGTAGAAAAATAAAACTACCTCGACCGCATCCAAAACATTTTTTAAGGGGTGGGATGAAGGTTTTTAATAATTGTGTCAGCAATAACTTAGTTTAAACAGAAATATAAAATGTTGGTGGGGTTGACGAACTTCATTATTGTCGACAAACATACATTTATATTGTCTGTTCTGTTTGGCCATGACTCTTACCTGACTTCGTGTCCTATGGAAGGGGAGGCACAGAAGCGATAAGGGCTACATTGATACGGGTATACTCTATTTCATGTAAGTTTGGTAAATTTTGACAGCTACTTAATGGGCAATAATTTGTAATAATTTGTGGTTTCTGTCACTGTGCAAGACTAACTTTGCAGTACAAATTGTGTAATTGAGATTTTAGGTTCATTTTATGAATAAAAATTTCTTGCATTGCACCACGAATCACAAAATATTAAAAATTATTGCCAATGAGTTGGTGACATATTTTACCAAACTTATATGTAGTAGAATATACTGTACCTAGTGCAATGCCCAAAACTGTCACGAAGTACTACCTTCGTACAGCTGGAACTGTGATGACGAAATTGTTTTATAGTTATTTTATAATATCCACGGTAAAATCGTTTAAAATTTGATTCCATACACCTCAAGATATTACTTGGGCCTATCTCTGTAATTGCCATAAGAAAGAACCGCATTTATTTTAGTAACTTACTTTCCTTTTTGTAGTTACTGTAAATTTTTTTAAGGAGTGGGTCCTCCTATCTTAGAGGTTGATTTTGAGAGAAAGCCGTTTTTAACCATGTTGAATGGTCGGAAACAGTATTTACGATGCGCGTGGAGTTATTTTGAAAGTACTATACTTATTAATCTTCTGGAATGTGTTTTGTTTTCGTTGATAGGCGCCCGCTTAGTCAGGAATGAAACAACACGGAAAGAGCTCAAGGACAACTGCACATGGGCACTATACACTGAAATCTAACACGATAGATACATGTCGTTGTAATAATAGCATGAAAGTAAAACATTAGCATGTAACACAGTCGTTTAGGTCCAAAGGTAGCAGTTAGTAGGTCTGGGAGAGGGAGGGAGGATAATGCAAGTGGACTCCTTGTCATGATTGCCAACCTTGCTTCTAATGAACGTGAGATGTTACAGGTCACATATTCATTATCTTTACTATGCGGTTTCGTCTATTACGATCATAAGCAGAGCCGATCGCAAGGGAGGGGACAACGGTCCCGAGCCTGCCCCCCCCCCCCAACTTTGCGAAACCTTTCAAATTACACTAGATAGAATAGTGAAATGGGGTTCAGACCCCGTTACTTTACAGAAACTGTTCAGGTAGCAGCATTTTGTAGGCCTACCTTAAAATTCAAATATCCCAGGGATACCCCCCGCTTTATCGGGGATATCAATGTTACAACATTCCCAAAGTCAGAAACCACGTAACAGTTTTCATTGGTGTATTATAATGACATAGTTTCTGTAATTATGTGTCACGTATAACGTATCTATAAAACGAACGATTATACTTTGTGAATTTACTCGAGGTTTGGACCTTCTCCGATAAAAACAAATTGTGTTTGCAGCCCTGGTCATCAGACACTAGTTGGGACTGTATCGTAGGCAGTCGTATACAAGTTACTGCAATCAAAGTCTAAGGGATGATGTATAAAATCAAAAGAAACAAAATGAGACAGGGAATGGTGGGCCAGGAAACCTGTTGTAGCAAATTTTTTGAACATCCTCCGTATAATTCACGTTCGCCTGATCTCTCCGCGTGTAGCCGTGTCAAATCTCTTATCTTCGTCAAATCTCTTATCTTCGTAAATCTCTTATCTTCGGGGCACCGGTATGTAATAAAGAAGACCTTGTAATGTCATCAGAAAATCGCAAGTGATATTGCTGTGAATGCTACAGAACCTCTCCAGGTGCTGTCATTCCTACAGAATATCTCCAGTAAAACGTATTCATCGCGTGGTACGTATAGGATGGCCACAGACCTGGATAACCTGGAATTATCAGGGAACTTGACCTGGAAATATTAGGGAATTTTGATCCATACTAATATTTACTTTCAGGTGATTTCCTCGCATGATTCATAAAGTCCTGGGATGGAAAATAATGGACTTTCGAGAGCTTTATTATATTTTCTGTTCAAAAATTACCGTCGTGTAGAGGTGATTATTGTCATGTTCGTTGCCTGGACAACGCAAAAGTGAAAAAAAATAAAAAAATAAAAATAAAAAATAAAAAAAAACTATGATTTATGTCTTTATAAAAAAAATTAAACAAATTCCCCCCAAAAAGTTGTTTTCATGCGGAAAATCAGGAAAATTGTTGGTTTTCTATCAGGGAAATCAGGGAATTTTCTTTCTTGCAATGTGAGGCCATCCTGTAACGATATTGTCAATAAAAACAGTACAAATGTTCCAAATTAGCTTACCTCCACTTTTCGCTTTAACTTTTAACTGGGACCTTTCCGCACACTATTCCGTATCTCATTTTGCTTCTTTCGTTCTTCTTCATCATCCCTCAAAGTCTGACTTATCACCATGAAAACGTCCTGTATAAAGGTAGCCGTGGATGTTGTTCAGCTACGGGAAATATCTGCTGTACATCTCTTGGGACCACAAGCTGTTGGCGTGGCGCAGTTACAGAGAAGGCAAGGCTTACATTGCAGCCCATTTATTTCCTCTTAATTTATCTTGACTTTAGCTTTGGATCCACTTCACCATATCTAGTGTCGTAAGAATTTTCTCACATTTCTACAACGTATAAATAAACATAGGCGTGTGCAAGGGAGGTGCCACAGGTGCCTTGGCATCACCATTAGGGTTTAACTTTATTTGTCATAAAAAGTGTTAAAAATTTTTGCATCTGTGTATTTAATGTTTTGTTCGGAAACGCCTTAAATAGCACCATTTTGCGCTTACAAATCCTAAATTTTCCGGGGGAGGACCCCCGGACCCCCCGCTTTAGGCTCGGGGTCCGTAAATCCTCCGTGTTTGGTATGAACTGTTAATCTGGCTCCGCCATTACTGAAGTTCTGTGCACGCCTATGTAAGTAAAGTTACTATTTCATAGCGCTGTAACTTCTTAAAGTCCCAAAATGTTTTAGGTGGAACCTAAGGGGTTACTACTCCCTGAACCGGCTTCTGTAGTATAGTCCGTTGGACGCTGGTCTACTGTGCCACAGGTCCTGGGTTCGAATCCTGGCTCGGACATGGCTGGTATGTTGTCCCTTCACCTCACTTCACCCTTATCGGCTCTTAAACCTCGTTGTTAAAGAGCCATAAAACCTTCTCATCACACCTTCTTCCTGAGGTATGGAACGATCCTCCGTTATTCACAAACGTTTGGATATTGATTTAGTAGGCAAAGAAAAAATGTGAGTTAAGTGACCAGCCTGTTAGAATCCAGTGTTCTGTGTATGCTCATGCCCCGTCTATTCGTTGTTTGGTTTTTTTCTTTCTGTGAGTAGCAACAAACGAGCTAGCCTATATAGTAAACATAGAGGGGCGGAAATCTCCAAGGCTCTGAGGTGAAGCCCAATTCAACGTGGTATTTTGACCCTAGATAAAATGGCGGACTCTTATATCCAGTCAAAATACGAGAGTGATTATGCTAATTTAAACATTATTACAGTATAATATATTACAATAATTATTGGCATTTTTCTTGTGTTTAGCGGGAATATAGTGGTAACGGATTTTATGCGAACATAATGACGGATTTTCAACATTATGTTGGCCACACTGCTGTTTGCCATGTTTTATTGGGTAAAAACAACCGTTCAATTGGGCCTCACTTGGGAAGCGTTTCCGCCCCTCTATGTTAAGATTCCACTATACACTTTATGTACAAGTTCTAGGTTTCAAGTCGTATTGTTAGTTGTACAGCATAAATTAAAAATGTGTTCAAGTAGAACCAATTTCCTTTACGTGTTCTTTAACATTATTGTGCTAAATTTGCATTACTTGTAAAATACAATTCGTAAACAGTAAGAGAAAAAAATTAGTACACGACTTTTTCTCACACTGTTTACATATTGCATTTAAAGTGTAAAGCAAATTTAGCAAAAATATTATAACGCACGTTTACATTAAAATGGTTATACCTAAACAAATTTTTTTATTTATACCGTAAAATAAATATAACGGCTTAAAAACCAATAATTTGTACTTCACGAGTATAGTAGAATCTTAACTGTATAGCTCGTTGGTAGCAACTAATTGACAAGTAGTCCTGGCTTGTGTATACACAGGTCAATGACTTCTAACATGCATTACATTGAACTCGCGAATATTTCCTTTCGCTATTGATTAGTATGTTTCTATTTATAAGCGTAGTCTAATATGAACACCTTTTGTTTGTGTACTGTGACCCTGGCTAGTTGACAGGTGGAGGTCTTCCTCTGCTTACTTAATGTTAGGTCTAGAGCACGGCCGTAGAAGAACAGGTCTGGACACTCGCCTGGATATTTGACCCCTTTGTTGTTTGGCTGTAGTTCACCAAGTTACCGAGAATATCGTGTTTTATTGGCGCTGCTGTTACGGCGGTCGGACTAAACTCCGCCCACTTCCTTTCCGCTAAGATAAACAATTTATCAAAACGTATTTTTTATCAATTTATGAAATACTTTCTTCGCTCACAATTTTAAGAAAAGGCTCCAGCAATCTTTAGTTACTTTATAAATTTAACAATGGAAAAAAAAATGGATGGAGTTTGAGTCCGACCGTCCGAAAAACAGCGCCAAAAAGTACGACATTCTCGGGAACTTTACGAACTACAGCCAAACAACAAGGGTTTCAAGCAAAATACATTGTTAGATAGGCGAGTGTCCAGACCTGTTCTTCTACGACCGTGGTCTAGAGGGAGACATTCTCTGCAAACAGCCTTCTCTGAGACCTCCTTTCATATAGGAGTAGAGATGATGGTATATCGTGAAAATGTTTCGTGACAACATACCCTTGAAAACACTGTAGTTTCTTGCGACATGTATGATTGGGTGATACTTCTGACATAACGTAGTTGTCTGTAGACCAATAACAGGCAGCAAATATTACGATATCGAGATTCTTATTGGCTCAGTCAAATAGGGTCACAGCTGCAAGTACGAGCTAAAGCCAGTAATCTTCTGGCAAGCTGAGCGTGTGTTGAAATCCAGCAAACAGCCGAGTTTTCCCGCGATAAACCATCATCTCTAACCATCATCTCTAGATATAGATCCTAAGTTAACCTCACCTTCCCCACGGCCATGGTCGTAGATCTGAGTTCCCCACAATAGCAGACAATTCATTTGGGTTGGAGCTTGTCAAGGTAATTTCAGTAGAGATTTGAAATTCAGGTTTTTTGCACAAACTGATACCAAAACAACCCATGTTTGCATTAGACTTTTACCTTATTTGACACCTCTAGCTGGGCGCTGAGCCAATAACGAAAAACCAGCTAAAATGCGGTCCAATCATGTGTCATCATTGGGCCAGCGAGCAACCAATGAGCAGTTGTTATCTGCTTGATTACACATATATTCTTGGAGGCTAGCTTACAGGTCAGAGAACCCGTGAATTTTTTTTTTTTTTTTTTTTTCTGTTTCTGTGTTTGGTGATTTACGTACCGCTAGATCGCTTGCGGCTGTTCTTTCATTGTCTTAGGTGTTACTAATGTAAGTACGCGTGTGATACTGACAGGTGGCATATTGTGTGCGAACAGTGTATAGCACCGCGGCGCACGTTTAGAAACAAATGGACAACTACAGTGTGTTGTTGTACGTTGATAATATTTCTTGAGTACTCGCTCGAACAGCGATCACAGTTGGTACGGTTGTTAAATGGTAGCAACACTGCGCAGTCTAGCAATGTTTATGTGCATCCTCCACAGCCTTGCAGTTACCCAGTCGTGTGGGGTGAATCAAACAGCTGACCGTCTGCTACGCGATGTTAATATGTTACAGTGTTGGGAAATACCTTTCACAACAAATAATTTGTTCAATAATACAAATTTATGAATATTATTTTCAGCTACAAGCCCTACATTATGCACTTCATGTGTGTATAATATTTTTGGGTTTAAAAAACACACTGAGAATAACCTAAATGTTCCTTAATTTTCACAGTGTAAAGAAAAGTCCACAGTTTATATTAGGCCTGTGCTTTTTATTAAGCAATTCGTGAGGCTTATATTTGGTGTGAATAATCTTTTTTCTGCATGTGAATTAGTGTTTACTATTGTTAAGTTCTAGAAACAGTACAAAATTGACTTAGACGTGTAAGACACAAACATATTTTACTTTCATATTTGTACCAGTTTTTTTTCTTGTTTTAGACACAAAATGTGACTAAATTTTCCTCTTATAAAATTTTTTTTATCTCGCACAGTTTTTGCGCAATGGCTCATTAAAGCCAACATTTGCAGGTTTCCGTTTTAAGGACGACACTAAAACCAACTCACCAAACTGAAAAAATTCACAGTGAATAAATATGTTGTGGGCTACAAATTCAGCTATGTTAAACCACAAAATAAATCTTTTTTTTTTTGTATTTTTTTTAATTATTGAATTTTTTATTTTAAAATTCAACGTATTTACTTAAATACAAACATTTTTGTATTGGTTTCTATGAGCATGACATTCTAGCCTGCAACGTCTTTACCCATTGTGAATTTTTTCGGTTTGGTATGTCAGTTGGTTTTAGTGTAGTCCTTAAAACGGAAACATGCAAATTTTTAATTTAACAAGCCATTACTAAAAAACTATGAGTAGAGAGAATGATTTATCACGGGAAAACTTGACTGTTTGCTGGGTTTCAACGCAAGTTCAGTTTACCAGAAGATGACTGGCTTTCGCTTTTATGTACAGCTGTTGCCCTATTTGACTGAGCCAATAAGAATTCCGCTATTGTAATATTTGATACCTATTATTGGTCTGCAGACAGCTACGTTGTGTCAGACGTACATCACCCAATCATATGTGTTGTACTTAAGGGGCCCGCCTCGTTGCCATAAAATCACACTGCAGCGTGTTTGAAGAAAACGTTTTACACGGAAACTAATACACGTGTGTTCACGCCGTTTCTCTACGAAAAGAACACACACTTCAGACAACTGCCCTTAAGTACTTTCAAGACAACACACGTATTAGAAATTATATTTTAGGGCACGTCAAAATGGGTTAAAACGGGGTTTTCAGTCTGCCATAGCGGAAAATATACTAGCCGAATACATGCGAAACCACTTAAGGGTAGTGCATTGGACTTTAGTAAAGTGATTTTGTAAATAAAACAATAGGGTCACCACTAAAGTCCCATAGGAAATTGGTTTTTTTCGCGAAGACTGCACGCCTTAAGCGTAGAGACGACGCACCGTTGTATGGCCCATACGACGTCGCCCTTAGCACCATACCTCACTCACACTAACACATGTGCCACGAGGCGGGCCCCTTAACGACAGTGTTTTCAAGGGTATGTTGGCACAAAACATTTTCGCGATATATTATCCTCTCTAACTATGAGAGGTAAAATAATTTCATAAGAGCCAAATTTAGTCTCATTTTGTGTCTGAAATAAGAAAAAAAAAATGTTTGTTAAAAATGACAAATAAATACGTAAATGATGATGAAAATTGCGGTGGACCGGGCCCTTAGATACAGTAAGTTCTGCAGCTGTACTTGCACCGTGCCGCGCCAACTATGTGGCTGCTGCAGTGTACAGGAGGCTAACAATCCACTGAGTGACCCCGTACATTTCTGGCACGCTAAGTAAAACATCCCCCCATCTCCTTCTCACAGGAATGAAATCTTGGCATCGCGCCTAGATCCTTGATACGAACTCGCGCGCCGTCCTTCGCGCCGCAGTTGTGTCGGCACTTCGTCTTACGACGGCCTGGTGCACATTATCGACGCTGAAAACTAACTTGAAAGTCATTACATAATAACGAAAAAGAAAAGACTATTCCTAGAAAACATTTATTGCGATATATACGAGCGAAAACGTGGCCAGAATGACCCATTCTTTTTGCGCAGTCTCTTGCGCCGGAATCGAAAACACGAACGTGCTAACTATATTTTGAGTAGGTAACCGGGCAAAAAGGAGGGGGGAAGGGATAAAATAAATATTTCTACTCTGTTGCAATGTGATGTGAAACTCTTGGTGTGGTTGTCTACATTTTTCCGAACATATAAACTAACGTAATTTTGAGTTGTAAACTTTGGAAACGTGGGGTAAGAAGGGGAAGGGGGCGAGATACATAATTTTCTCCCTCAGGTTTACTAACGTGGAGGGCGCCTCCCAGCCCCTCTCCCTCTCCAACCACTCTTCGAAAATGCATCAGACCAGCAACTTGTTCGCTCACGAATTTGTTCTATAGGATTGTTTGCACTTTATGGGTTTTCTAGATACTGGCTTACAGATTCCTGCAAATTATAATTGTGTACCACGCCTTCGTACGACGTGAGCGTGTGTATGTAGGTCCGCCTACAGTTGCACTATACTTAGAGCAACTGATTTTTTATTATTAAAATTCTGCCCTAACTTGTTTCAATGCCTCACGTGTACATCTGCAGCATTGCTTTAATAACGATGCCTTAAGGCAGTGATCTTCCATTTATTTCAAACAACTGCAAATAACTCGAATATTTTTTTAACGAGATGCTTTGAAAAAAATTAGAGACTGTGTACAGTCATACGATATACAATTTTTCTAGAGAATTTTTAAAAATACAGTACTGTTTGCTAGTAAAAAATTATTTTGCTTCATTTTGGCTTGTTTTGACAACAAAATATGTGCTATTTCAGAGGCAAAAATCTAAAAATCTGTTTGGTGTATTGCAGCAGAAAAATTAAAATACAAACCTTTATATATAAGTGTTAAAACTGCCAGAATGAATTTTTGATACATGTATTAATTTGCGTTAAAAAAATTATTTTGAAACCACTGCTAAACTAAAGAACGAGGCCTTAAAAGCCGACCTGATATATTAAAACTGTAGGCGAACCATACAGTTATAATTTAATGTGAATTCATGCTTCATATGTTTTAAAATTATTTCTATATTGTTATATTTGAAGTTTTGACACAATTTAAATAATTTATCAGTGGACCAAACCATTTGAAACAGAGAGTGATTATTTTCTTGTCCGTACGTACAGTAGAGGCGTCGGGGCATTTGATGCACAAGTCTATGTAGGCAGTTTGCAAAATAATGAACCGTTCGTTCGCAAAAAAATTACTTTGCTTGATTTTTGGCTCAATTTCATAACTAAATTGGTGATATTTTAGGTGTAAAATTTTGTTGCTACTGAAAAATGTATGATGTATTTGTGACAAAACAATTTACGTGTTCTTTCATACGATAATTAAGCAGCTTTAAAAAACCATTTTCAAAATCACTCTAAAACTACCGACTTATTCCAGGGGCGTCATGTAGGGGGCAGGGAGAGCAAATGCCCCCCCCCCTGGATTTAGAATTTAAGTGTATAAAATTTATTTTTTGTATTTTGTTTTTTAAATAATGCTATCTTAAGCACATAAAACTGAAGTTTTAATATTAAAATTTCTAATTTATACATGCTAAATTAATAATAAAGATGCAACAAAGTCACTGTCGTCGAAAAAAAAATCGCCGGCGCGAATGCAGGGGATACAGGGAGCCTGGCCCTCCCCTTTTGACCTTTTATGTATAGTTTATGTGTAAAATATTATAGATTTTTAAGGTGATATATTCAATTTTTTGTTTAGAAACTGCCTTAAATAGCACAATTTCGTACCTTAAAAACTAAAATTTTCCGGGGAAGGTCCCTGGATCTCTTCTTTGAATCGGGATGTGAGCATAGCTACTTTTTAGGAATGCCTCCCCCCCCCCCCAACACCCAAACCTAGAGCTGGATCTGCCCTTTATTAGAAGTGGCTAGTATCTGTGTAACCTACACATATACAAACACTGATTTTTTTTGTTCATCTCGGCGCGGTTCTCATTACTATAGGATCTTTTAGGCTGTTTTCCTCAATTCCCTAAGAACTGTGAGCAAATCGCGTTCCCAAATATCTCTCTAAAACACATACTCATAATTTTTCTCCCCACATATTTTCCTCATCTCAGTGCGGCAAATGGTTACTGTCTGAAAGTGATATCGTGGAGAGTGACTAAGTCACTTCAAAAATAATTTATACGCATGTCTTGTAAATCTGTGTCTCTGCTCTTACTAGGCCTGCGTGGTAGTCAGTACTTAAAAAAAAAAAATATTTAGGGCAAAGACCTATGTGTGTACAAGTCGTTATGCTGGTATGTATTGTACATAGGCTTATACGTTCTTAAGAAAAGTCTAAATCCATTCGGACATATAAGCAAATGTTTTGTTTTGACGGATGGCCCATTCAAAATGTGGTAGTTCATCATTTTTCTTGGCTCATATGCATCGAAAAAGGGCTCATCTCCATGTAAATGTTCTGGACAAGGGCTTAAAACAACTTTTTTTTTTCTAAAAAATTTAAATGTTTAGTGTTGGGGGAACTTACCATTATTCATGAACAATAGTGTGCATCCAATCGGTATGACTGTAATGTACTCGCAGTTTCAACATAAACACCAGTAGAATAGTTACAAAATAATTCCTCCTTTAAAATTATAAAAAAAAAAAAAATTGACAATATCCCTTATCCAACGTAACTCTTCAGTTGATTTCCCAAATGAATTAAGACATAAGCTCTACATGCGCTCTATTATTAGAGCAGGACGAGTTCTCGCTAGCGCCAGATTTATGGTTGCGTTTATATGTTGCACGTGTGCTTTGTAAGCTATGGAGTGTGGATGCGTGGACTTTATTAGTATGCGCGTGCGTTGTTTGTCACTGTGCGTGAGTCGACTGTGCGGTCGTGCCGCACGCACTTTCAGAGATGCATTGCATACGTAGAGAGGTCGCACCATTCACTTGTTTCACAATCACTTTCAAACCTGCCCAACATATCGCTTGTCGAGAGGCGTGGATCTTCATTTTTATAAATTGGCTTAAATTAGAACATTTTTTTTTAAACACCGTAGTTATGCACTTGATATTACAACAATTGTAACGTTTCAAATCTGCTTGAGACATATGGTATGCCTTGGGACATAAAAAAATCATTTCCGCTTGCGGCAGCCCTGAGGTAAATGAGAAGATTCTAAATAACGTCCGAATGCATTAAATTATACTAATATTTATTCATGGTTGGCACGTACGATGGTAATCCTACTGTACTTCGTTGTAGGCTACTAAGGCTTCGGACTTCAGTAATAGAAATATGTTTAACATTTTAATTTGTGAGCTTAAATTTGACATACTGTATTAGTCACTTACTGCAGAATCTACACATGCCTCTCTCTGCTGGTAACATAGTGAACTTAGTATACAGAGCCTTCCATATTTTGTGAAGGCCGCACTGAAAAAAGAGTATAGTTGTTGGAACCATACTTTTGTTAAAATAGAGACAACAAAACAATTTGGTTGTCAGTACTACTCTGGACAGTTCCTTCAACGATCTGTTTTGTAGAAGTTACCATCTGGTTTATAACAGTAACAAGGCTCTTTGTTTCTTCTACAGAACAGATTGTTGAAGGAACCTCCCAGAGTAGTACCAACAACCAAACTGTTTTGTTGTCCCTATTTTAGCACACGATATTAAGGCATATCACGATGGTTAGTTTACCCCTATAGTGTAGCAAAATTAGTTGTAAATGTTCTCAATCAAGTAACCTCGTTGTACGGAATGTATATGTTTAGTTACATGTTCGTAGGGAGGACCTTGTATTATGAGAAGATGTGTAATGGTTTGCTTTTATAGTTAACGTCGAAATACACACACAGTCACATAATGAACTGTATAACATGCCGTAACCATTAGAACATAAATATCGTAATATGTAGCCTTCTGTGATACATTTACCGATAACACTTTCTGAACGGTATCGCGGTTGTTAACGTCTTATCTACAGCGATATATCAAAACATGTAGCAGCACTCGAGCATAGAAGTCAGCAAATATTTTTGCAACTTACAGTTGATAGAAACCAGAGAGAGAGAGAGAGAGAGAGAGAGTGAGAGGGATTCATTTTGAAGCATTGTCTGTAGATAATATATCAAACGTGTGTTCCGTGAGTACATATTATGTACTAAAAATCCGCTCACAATTTGGAACCACGTAGCTGTTTGTATTATAGAGGTGCAACATGCTTGCGTTTTACTTTTGCTGATATTTGCTCAATTTTTTATCTATAAAATTGTTTCGAGGAAGTCTTGCCCTGAGCGACATACTTAAGGAGGCTAGAGGTATTAACACGTGATTCATTAGAAAGTCGACAGGACAGGGTTTTCAAATCCTACATACAAAATCCCATAAAGGGCAATCACAGAAAGTAAAATTAATTTTTAAGTTTGTGATAAAAAATATTTTACCAGAAAATAGCAAAGTCTTGAAACGGAAATACGGTATACAAAATTACGGCATCGTTAAGCTGGAGTCAGGGCTGGGCTTATTGTATGGGAAAAAGGGGGGGGGGGGCATCCCTAAACGAATCATTGAATGGAGCGAAACCCTCTGTGTACGTGGAAGAAGAGGTATGTGCAAGCGTTCCATATTCGCACATGAAGCTAATTTGTATAAAATAGTTTCTTCTATTTATTTGAAGAAATTTTTGAAATTTTGTGCGAAAGAAACTTGGGTGGGTATGTGAAATATTATAGGTATACTTGAAAAATTTACGTTTTCTTTTGGGCAAGCAGAATTCAGACAACTGTTACTTCGTGTTATTTTCATGATTGGACCTTCGACACTTGTGAAGGATGCTGAACAAATAATTAAGGAGTTGCTAAATCCAGGTCATATTTCAATATTTTAACTCCTTTATAATAATAAACGTAACTGTAATATTTTAATATTCATTGTAATAAAATATATTTCATTAATAGAAATAACCATTTCTAGGGACCTTCAATTTTCCCGAAAATAATTTTGCCCCACTTTGTTTCAGTGAGTTACGTGCACATCTGCAGCTTAGCTTCATAATAACTTATTGGACATCTTAGCTCTGACGTGTCTCGATGTTTTACTGGCAAATCACAGACTTGTGACGTTGTTGTAACGTTATTGTGATTGGCAAAGTCAAATGAGACATCACTTCACAAAGACACGCTGCCAATAATCATGAAGTAGAACTGCAGATGTGTACATAAGTCTCTGAATCAAAGTGGGGCAAAATTCTTTTCTCGAAAATCAGGGGTCCCTGACCATTACTACACGAACAACAGTCAATAAATATAGGCTCTATATTCAAAACATTTTGATTCTCATACACTATGTCAGAGAGCAGTCAACAATCAGCTGCTGTCTTCTTCAGTACACAGATATTCTTCGATGTTAGACTGCGGCTGGTCAGTCAACATACGAATTTTTTCGGTCAAAATTACAGGCCTACTGGCCACTTTTTAAATCTGTTCTTCTTGTGTGCTGACTATGAGTCACACCCACCGCCAGTCTGCATTTTAGACCGGCAATCAACGACTCACAAACATCCATGTCCCGTATATTACAACACCAACAAATAAACTCATAAATGCCAAGACGATTTTTATAATCTCGTCTTCGCAAACTGGAAAAACAGAAAAAAAAAAAAATCATTAATTGAAATTCTGCTGAGGCATCTGTTCCGATAATCTCTTCTGTAAATATAATTTAATTTTTTGCATATCTGTGAGTACCGAATCAGTGTTTCTTCAAAAAATTTACTACTAGTTTTGAATGGTTTATTTTGGCTGCATTTTGTTTCTAAACAAATTCAGGGTACCTTGGCATTCGTGTTACTTGTGTGAATACAGAGGTGTGTCATCCGTCCATCCGTCGAAAGTTTTCGTTTGCTACAATATACATTCGACGGATGTGTACATCTTATAAGAATATTAAAAAAAAAGAGGCCCTATTAATGCGGATCCAGGGAAGAAGGCAGGGGGCCCAGGCCCTCTTTTGACCTTCAGTGTATAGTTTATCTGCAAAATATTACACATTTTTAAAATGGTGTATTAAATGTTTTGTTTAGGAAATGCCATAAATAACACCATTTTGCACCTTGAATACTAAATTTTTCCGAGAGGAACCGCCGGACCAACCCTTCCTCGACTTGGGGTGTGGACATAGCTACTTTTTGGGAATGCCCCCCCTCCCCCTAAAACTTAAAGCTGGATCCGCCATTGGGCCCTTAGATTGGTTGAACATCACATGACTGACGGACGAGCAGATGACACGGATTATAGTAACTCCTGATGTAGCCTACTTCATATTTACGGGTCGGTAGTTGTGAAAATATTTTCTCATCTGCTTGTTTCATTGCTTTACGTGCATACCTGCAGCTCTGCTTCCTGGTCGGTGATTGGATGTTTTTAACTCAGCTACTTGGCGTTCTACCCACTAATCACAGACTAAGTGATGCAAAAATTTTCCCGAGAACTACCGGTCTCTATTCATTAGAAAATCGCCACTCCGATCAAATGTTTGCTCACGAGTTGATAAATACTATTTCCTACCATTTCCTTTATTTCGTATACTTCGGCTTCAGAAAAAAACCAGCGAATTTTAGTTAATACATTTACCTCTGAACTAAGGTAACGTTCGGTGATTTTGAAATATACATTTTTAAAGCAACATAATTTCCTTATCCGAAAATTCCTTCATTATTTTGCCCGAAATATATCAAAATTTTTACCTAATTTGTTTCGTAGCAATAAACCTCATAGTTTTCCAGACTTTATATATTCTTGATAAACTGCTTGACATAAGTAATAATGGAATCTTTCGTTAATTTGTCATGCAGAATCATTGGTTAACTTTCAAGAAAGATTACAAGTCTAATATAAGTTGAACATATAAACACTACTATGAGCTCCAAAATTCATCACAAATGTATTTTATGCCTCAACAGTGCCACGTTTACCAAAATTATTTTTATTTAAAACAGAATTTATTGCATGTAATCGATAAATAAAATTTAGCATCTAGCTCTTCCCCTTAAGGCGGATGGTGCGCCAAGGCAGTGAATTTTCACATTTTCGACATAACTTGTTCATCTAGCTTATTATCGAAAATCAAGGCTCGACAATCCGTAGTTTACATTTTGTTAACCTTCGTACTTTATTACATTGTCACAGACTTTCTAATTTTTGGAGCACTGATGGCAGATAGGAAAAATCTCTCTTTCTCCTATCTGCCATTACTGCTTCAAAAATAAGACAGTATATGACTATGTAGTAATGTAATAAGTTGTCCAAAAGTATCGTTTATGGATTGTCGAACCTTGTTTTTCGATAATAAGCTAGGGGATTAAGTTATGTCGAAAATGTGAAAATTCACTGCTTTGGCGCACCATCCCTCTTAAGGCTCCTCCCTAGATAGACTGTGTTTGTATGTGGCGCAGGAGTGGCAAGAGTGCTGTTGACAGACGTAATCTGGTTGTTAGTTTTCGAGATATGCCAGTCTGAAAAAGCCATTTCTGACAATTTTGAGGGGCCCGAAAATTATGTTTCTAATAAACGTGCCAAATTTTTAATCTACGTCGACATAGTTTGGAATGTATGGATTTTCGTGGATATAATGTTCGTTAAATATTTTCGTAAAAAAAAAAAGAATATGACGTGGAGAACATAATCATAGAAGTGAAAATAAGTGAAGGGATAGAGAGAGAGAGGCGCGATGCTCGTATGTGCAGTTTCTCGCCTTTGATTGTAGCTAATTGCCTCTTTCCGTCCTTGGCAGCCTATCTATCTGGTGCCCACTCTGAATTGCTGGACGTTCACGAGCCTAAATCAGTCATCTCCATTCTCGTAGGAGGACTCGGAGATATGGGCGTGGCAGCTTGGCCTCTGCAGTCTTCTTTACTTGCTGCGCAGTTTACATGCTTCGAACAAACAGTCAAACATTATGTGCCCTACACAGTAAAAAAAAATGTACATTTAAATAATTCTTTGGAAACTTAAGTTTCCAAAAAAATTTATTGTAAGCTTTACAGGAAATGCTTGTAAATATACAAATAGGTATGTGTATTTGCAAACAATTTTGTATATTTACAAATAATAACTGTATATTTACAAACAAATTCTTGTACATTTTACTACAATTATTGTTTGAAGTGTCACAAAAAGAATTTTTGGCAACCGGTTTCTAAGATTTATTTTTTTGTAAAAGTATAAAATATTTTGTAAAATGTGACTGGAATGGAAACACAAACGAGCACCCAAGCACCAAAAAGCGAACCGAGGAAAAAAATCATGTTATTTCACAAAAGGAATTTCGTAAGTACGAAAAAACAGACAAAAATAATTACAACAACAAACAGATAAAAAAAACCGAGTGACAAAAAACTCGATGTAGACGACACAGCGGAAACACAGACACCTTGAGGAAAGCGAACGATAACAAATAACACAATAACTGTGGACAGCAAGGCAATAACAAACCAACAGAGTACAATGGCCTCCTTGCGACAAAACAAAATGCGACGTTTGTTCGTTTATGTTATTTAATTGTTTGCCAGTTGCAAACAAAGTCATTTTGTTTGTTTACTTGTCTGTTTACGTGTATTATCTGGTTTTCTGTGACACACCATTGCTGCAGTGGGTAGTAGTAATAGTCAGTGATTGGATATTTTAACTGTCACGAGCCTTGGGATTCTACCGGCAAATCACAGAAGTGTGGTGTTGTAGGAACGTTATTGTAATTAGCTCAGTCAAATGAGATACATCACTTCAAACAGACACGCTGCCTATAACCATGGAGCACAACTGCAGATGTGCACGTAACAAAGAGGGGCAAAATTATATTCGCGAAAAGTTCATGGCCTTAGCAATGGCGTATGTGCAAAATGTATTTATTTTATTTTATTTAATGGCTTTGTTTGGGGCGAAGTTAAGGCTTTCGCCTTCTCTTACACTTAACCACGTCTTATACAATTAAAATCATACATCTGTGACAAACAAAAACAAAACTATAACTACTTTAAACACTTAAATACAAAATTGATACAGCAAAAGTGATTCATTAATTTAGCTAGATGCACTAAAATATTTTAACTGATTTTACATATGAATGAATACCGCAAGTATTGAAAAAAAAAACAAAGTTACATGTTTGTAGCGAAACTATAAATAAGCCATTAGGTGTTTTTTAAAAAAAAATACAATTTCATTAATGCTTCTTTAGTTTATTTTTTATTGTTGACTTTACATCGGTGGTAGGGACAGGAAAATTTCACTGATTCCATGGGCGTAATTTAAGCATTTTGGATGGGATGGCAAGGATTACCAGGTATAAAATATTTGGAAAAAAAAAGGCGGAAAGGAGTCGAAGTCGAACAGCTTCCATAAAACAATGTACAGAATTTTGTATTGATTATTTTATATCAATAGCTAAATTATAAAACAGTGCAATGGAAACTGCACAAGTAAAATTGTATTCTTAAGCTAAGAAACAGAAATTATGTTCTCTATGAACAAAATGTTGGGGTGGCAAGTGCCACCTATTGCCACCCCTAAATTACGCCTACGACTGATTCAATGACGTTTTGTTAGAATGCACTTTCCCACGTATACTCAAGCCCCGACCATTTGTCTACTAGCTGCTACTCTGTGTAACAGCAGACAATGAACTAATATACGGGGCTCGAGTATGCATAAACAACGGATTCTAGCATGTAGGTCATTGAATTAGTGAAATTTTCCTGTCCCTAATCCTTGGTTGATAACAGCCCGTCATGTTCGGCACACAAACTGCAGGCCAGCAGCAGAAGTCAGATACACACAGTAACTTAAGAGCCCAGTTTGCTCTCAGATAAGAACGTGACATTTGCAGGTCTTCAAGAATCGCCTATATTCTTAAGAGTGCGTATGGTACGTAATTCAACGCTAAAAGCATTAATCTATAACTGTAGGTTTCTTGAAGCCAATTTGCGAAAATCAAACAGTAGCAATCCTAGACAATAGTTTTAGCCAACGTTTTAAACAAAATTGTTTCCAGTGTTACGAACTTCTGAGGCACAATCTCTGACGCCGGAACCTCGTGCATTTAACTGCAGTGCAAGAGATCACGCGTAACGAATTTGTAATTCTGGATAAATATTTACTCATAAAGTTGCCAAATACCATTATCTAGTATTGTTATTGACTATTTTATCCATATTGGCTTCGAAAACAGCGTAGAAATCAATTGATGTTTTCAGCATTTATTTATCTACCACGCACTCTTAAAGGCATTAGGTCTATTTCGGGCCGCTACTTTTCTCTCCGGTCGTCAGTGACCCAGTGAAACAGAAATCCCTGCGTACCAAAACCTATTTTCGAGTAGTGTGTCTGTGTTTGTGTGCGTGCATGCATGCAGCGAGGGGCGGATATCAAGGACAAAGCCGTAGTTCCTCTCCCTTCGCTTCCTCTCATATCCTGTTATTAGTTCCGCTATGATCGGCGAACATGTATAATGAATGACCACGTGGTGAATACACAGACCCATACCCCTCCCCCACCCTTCTGCCTCAAACCACGCAACACTTTGTCATTGAAGGCGAAGAAGCGCACAATTGTCAGCCCTGACATACTTAAGTAAACACTGCGATACTGTCGACGTTATTTTCCGTACCGAACACAGCACCTTCGCGACTTCGTGCAAATTGACTTCACCGTGTGTTTTGGCCTCATCTACTGAGCCTGTCCATTCCAATGTTGGGTAGTGCAGTCTACTCACATAATTGTATTTTTTTTTTTAAACACTGTTGTCAGGGACTTACCAACTATTCTGTGCAGGGGGTCGCGAATTACTTTTAATTTTTTTTTCTCTTGCTGTGTGATTCGATACTTTCGGTGTGATCCGACACTCTGGGTGTGATCGTCTACATTGTTTTTCTACAAAAATTGTCATTCTGAATGGACGTCACCGCAGGGGAAAAGTACTGTGGGAAACAAAGCTTGTTTACAAACATGGTGATTATTTAGTTGGTAATTGCAG
Source organism: Medauroidea extradentata (assembly GCA_003012365.1). Taxonomy (NCBI): domain Eukaryota; kingdom Metazoa; phylum Arthropoda; class Insecta; order Phasmatodea; family Phasmatidae; genus Medauroidea; species Medauroidea extradentata. Next base: position 29,631 of record PNEQ01080552.1, read on the forward strand.
AAAACAAAAATGTTGGGCATTCATAGATTTGCACGCAAAGGTAAAAAATATTAGTTTCAACTCCGTGGTTAAGCTACGCAAATACATAAGATTAATGTTTACCTGAAAAAAGGCAAATTCTAAACATTTGACGCCAAACAGCCAAATGAAGGTTATGTTCGGCTGCGGTATCCATGGAGATATGAATTGTATCGCACACATGATGGAAGCTCCGCCTCTTTTCAAGTCGTCCATTGTGAATACTTTGGGAAAAGAAGGAGGGGGTGAGATAGATAATTTGTCCCCTAAGGTTGATTTAAGCCCCCCTCCCCTCTTTTTGGGATGGCCCTAACTGCTGCAAGTAAGGTGTGCTAGCGATATTTTCTATATACCGTTCAGGATAAAGTGAACTCTTTTTAACCCCCGACGGAAAAAGAGGAGTGTTATAAGTTTGGCGTGTCTGTCTGTGGCATCGTAGCTCCTAAACGAACTGACCGATTTTGATGCGGTTTTTTTTTTTTTGTTTGAAAGCTGACGTGATCGAGATGGTTTTATATATGATTCAAGGAAATATGTTCAGCCTTCTAAAGATAATCATCTCTTTTGTAGTTTATTTTTAAGCAAATGTGAGAAATTCTACTGGTCTGATCGATTTAAAATTTAGTATCCTGTGAGACAGAAAATTTTATTGGCTTAATTGTAAATGAAAACAAACAATTTGACAGGCGCTGTGTACAGTGAGCAGGAAGTTATAGTGGTGGCACTTTGCTGTGTGTGCAGTGGTGTGGTTATTTCCTGTACAAGTGCAGGAAGGTGGAGGAGGCAGGGATGTTGATGGGGGGAGAGAGAGAGAGAGAGAGAGAGAGAGGGAGAAAGAGAGAGAGCAGGGCTGTAACTATTTCAAATGTTTCAACAGAGCTACTTTCCTGGGGTCAGAACCAAAAACTTCCGCCGTTCCAGTGATATTTTTAGCTTTAAACACTTCCTGGAGTAAACACCCAGCGTCTTGTATTTCTCCTCAGTTCATTGAACCACACAGGTTTCACGCGGCAAAATTGTTTCCACTTTTACAAAACAATTTTTGGACTCAAATATTTGAAAGAAAATAGTAACGCTAAAAATAATTGCTGTAAAATGTTGTATTATACGTTCAGAAATATACAGGTACAACGATTATACTTATTATCCAAACAATTTCGTGTAAACTTAGTAAAACTGTATGCAGTATCATTATTTTATAATTTTTTTTTTGGTGGGGGAAGGGGGCATTTTATAGTAGGTCTATGACTAGGGACATGAAAAATTCAAGTTTTCTTTTTTGAGTACAATCTATATTTCAAACAACTGTAGGATCTTGAGGCTTTCGCAATTGTTCCTTCTTGACGACGCTGAGCCAATAACGAAGACGCAGGTAAATGCAGGCCCGGTCGTGTGGTATCACTGTGTCATAGAACATACAATGAATAGTTAGTGTCTGGTTGAATTCTTGGAGGCTAGTCTACCGGCCAGCGAACCTGCGAATTTTTCCTGTCTTTACCTTCACTTATGTTGTTTTACATGGAACACTCTTTGAATCAAGGTTGTTTCCAGCAAATTTTTCCCTATCTCAGAGTCATTACTTTTCTTTCGATTATTTCAGTTTCAGTGGATGTATCAATATTTTTTTAATCACATGGCACCAATAAAATATTAACATATATTATTTCTTCAATATGTTTAACGGAAAATAGGTATCAAGGACAGGTAATTATTTTACGCGAGCGGCTACAGTAGTAGTGACAGCAACAAACACCACGCCGTTATGGTTTCCAACAAGTAAACTTTACAGTTTAAGCTGCCCCCTGTTGACATGCAAAATCTAGAACAATCTTTTCCCTGAATTAAGGGGTATATGAAAAAGGGGGTGGGGGGACATATTTACCATCCTAGACAAGTCAAATTGTTATTCTTATTTTGGTAAAATTTAGCCATTTCATGCTGTTTCTCTTTCAAGTTGCCTACACAGAACAAGTATAGGAATTTACCTGCTTGTTAAATTACGTTCGGTCAAGCTGGCGATATGCTTCCCGTCTATCGTGGTACTCTGGCTCTTATCGCCCCGCTTTTCCCACACGTCAGAGGTGGAAGTACTCTTCTTACACGTCTGTGGTTGCGGCCGCAGAACCCAAAGCGCCGATAGTCACTGACCATGAGGTAGAAGTGCACGTAACCGCATTGAAGCAAGCTCGTGCAAAGATACTCTCGCGAAGTAATGTCCGGTTGCTATATGTAGTAGAGGAAATGTGGCAAACCTCTCAGGCGCTTGAAGATCCCCTCGTGGACGCGTGACGACCCAGGCTCTGGGCGACACATGGCGCGCTGTATCGTGACGTTTGACGCGTGCTACTGGCGCGCGTGACCTTGCCTCGAGGCGCGAGCCAGTCTCTGCGAGGGCGCCGCGGTCTCAGAGCAACTGTGCATGCAGAGTTGCACCCGCCACGACACCTCACCTTATTTTTTTAGAGATGATGGTTTATCGCGGGAAAACTTGTCTGTTAGCTGGGTTTCAACACACGTTCAGCTTATGAAAAGATTACTGGCTTTCGCTTTTGCGTAGAGCTGTTTCCCTATTTGACTGAGCCAATTAGAATCCCGCTATTGTAATATTTGATGCCTAGTATTGGTCTGCAGACAACTGCGTTGTGTCGGACGTGTGTCACCCAATCATACTTGTCACAACAAACTACAACGTTTTCAAAGGTATGTTGGCCCAAAACATGTTCACGATATATCATCATCTCTACTTATTTTGCCATATTTCTATTAACTATCTTTCTTTCTTATCTGTCTCTTCGGAACTAATTTTGCAATATATTTTTAATTCATTTCACATGAGTTAAGAGACTTGAAATTTTAAACATAGCTTAGAACTGGATGTCAGTCAGGGACGGATCCATGGCCGTCAAGGGCCGAGAGGGGGAGTTGAGGGGAGGGCGTAGATGCGATCACCTCCCTAACAGCTCCCCCAATACGATCATGCCAAAGAATTGCCAGCTTTTTTTTTACCTTTCGCCGTCGGTAAAATTCATCACTTGATCCGTGCCTGAAGACAGCGCAATATAACTAGGCCTATAGATTTCTTGTTAGTTTGTTCAGTAGAAATTTTGCTTGTCCGAAGGTTATTGTGCAAAATATGACACACACAGCTTAAAAAAAGGCTTGTTTATTTAAAATTAAATTAAATATTGGCCACCTCATTTTTTAAAGTGACTAAAAACTATCAAATTATTTGTCTTATGAAAATACTTAAAAATTAAAAAAAAAAAAAAAAAACCTCGGGGCGCATGCAATACTTAACCGATGCGTTGATAGTTATCCTAAAAAAATGCCAGTTAACATTTTTTTTTGTACAGAAATGATATGAATTGCTGTGAGAGTTTTCTCTACGACAGCCACTTTTTATACTCCTTACAATTGTTTGTTGCTAGAGGGAAAACTTGACTGTTTGCTGTGTTTCAACGCACACCCAGTTTACCAGAAAATTACTGGGCTTAGCTCGTACGTGAAGCTGTTGCCCTATTTGATGCCTGCTATTGATTTGCAGACAGCTACGTTGTGTCAGAAGTATATCACCGAATAATATATGTTGCAATTAACTGCAGCGTTTTCAGGGGTTCGTTGGCACAAAGCATTTTCGTGATATACCATAATTTCTCTTCGTTGCATAAGTCTTGCCCCTCTTTTTTGTTTGTTTGTTTTAAATCTTATCGGAAAAATTATTTTATACTTTTTAGTCCGTAATGTAGTATGTAATTTTTTTTAAACTTAAACAATTATTTAACACATAACTTGACGATAGCTTTCAGTACTGTGCTTCTTGTAGAGTCGTATGAGTCTGTAATTTCGGCTTGAGGAGTTCAAATAGTAACTTGAGAAGAGTTTAAGCGACTAACTCATGGGACCCTGAATTGCTTGCAGTCTTTCAGATGTAACCTGGTGATAGACAAAGCTTGGTCACGTGCTTAAACAAACCTACCCAGCACCAGCAGGTTACTTATTGTAACCGCCTTGTGTAGTAAGACCAGACCTACAACACACAGTGGCCAATCATACCCAAGGTATCTTGGGCCACTTAATCTACGCAAATGTGTGATTACTCGTCAGTGGGAAAAACAGGACCACCCGGGTTCGATTCTCGGCTCTGACCATCCAGATTTCGGTTTTTAATGGTTTCCCAGACAAATGATACGATTGATCAACGTATCGCCATCTCTCATGGGCGTTCAAGTGGGGGAAACTTGTAATTTGATATTTGTATGAAAGTAGTGTTAGTTTTGTAGATGTTGCTTGGCAGTACATTTCCCTCTTACAAAATAATTCGTTCAGCCAGTTTTCCATAGTGGCATTTCAAAGTAAAAAATTTGCATGCTGCTCATTCTTATAAACCGCAAAAACTAATGAACATAATAAAATGGTTAAAAAGCATTGAGACTGTATGCCGTGAACTACTGCTTTATATGAATAAAAAAAACTTACAAATATTTTTATATTTAAAAAAATTGCCGTAATTTTGCATGTTTGCTACTTTAAGCATTTTCAAGTTTTTTGAAATGGATTTTTATGTGTGTCAAAAAATAGCTCGGGACACGTAGTTTCAATGTGAATTTTTCCTTTTCATTTTGGTCAATGGTTTTTGCAGCTTGTGAGAACAACAACATGTAATTTTCGACTTTGAAATGCCATTATGGGTAAACCGGCTGAGATAATTGTTCTTTTATGAGAGGATAATATGCTCCCAAGTTTGTCTGCAAAACTTAATACTGTTTCACACAAATATAAAATTACGATTTTCCCTACTTAAGAATCCGTAATACCTGCTGTAAACGAGATGTTAACTGCCTTACCGACACGCCGCAACAACTTACGTTAGTCACAGTTACTGGCATGGCGAGGTACGGGAATCGCGAGCGTGGGCGGCGCGCAAAAGGTCCCGGTCTATTTCCAGCCGACGGCGGCTGAAAGTGAAGAGGCCAGGCTGAATGTTCATGAGTGGGGGAAGGAGGGACCGGAGCGAAGACGTGTACCGGCCAGTCCTCGCAGTTCGCGGCTCGCGCGGGACGCCTCATTGGTGGCAGCTGTTCGACGACGCGCCGGTACTCTGGACTATTTTCGTCTTCTTACCTACGCGCAGGTAAATGTTTGATTACTACACCCCGGGAAACTTCACGAGGTCGCTAACCTGTTGACGACTCCGTGATGCCTGCCTTCTTGAGTCCGCTGACTTCTTCAATAAGCAGTGTTACAAATAGTAATGCTAGAATTTTAGTATGCTTTAATAGAATATATATCGATAGTCACCTGTCGACATCGAACTGTTAATAAGTAACTATAGTGTCATTATAATTCAATGCTTAAAAACAAACTTTTTTTTTAATGCGGACAGTTGGAAAACAACATGTTTATAAAATAGTAATTTACACAGCAATATTTTTGGAAGAAGGAAATAATTACGATAAGTATAAACAACCCTAAAATTTTAATTCTATGTACTATTGTTTTCAGTCACATGATGTTTAGTTGAATAATCTGTGTATTGGAACACGGTCACCGTAACAGAACAGTTTTATATGCTGCACTGTCTGCGATTTGTTGTTTATTTGGTCACAGCTCCATTATCGACTCAGTTTTTTTCTTGTATCGGCAATCAATTATTCCAAACCAATAATAAAAGTATTTCAGTCATCCAAGTGTGTAAAGAAATGGCTTCTTTCTCGCGGAATGATTTTCACTAAAAAAAATAAGTAGTCAATTATAATGGGTGGGAAAGTTTTGGAAATTCATTTGAGGAGAAGCTAGATTTAAAAAAAAAATGTTTTCTGGGGTAACTTTTACAGTCAAGGTCACAGACCATCCATAGCAGAACACAGCGGTGGTGGAAGGGTCAAGAATCAAAATTCGAAAAATAATTAATAATTATACTAATATATTTTTTAAGTTTTAAATTGGATTATTAGTCTCCTTACCAATATCACAGAAATAATCCTACCATGCAGGTGATGGTGATCAGTAAATTCGTAGCTAGAGATACTGTAGTGGAAAATATTAGCTTTGCTTCAAAAACATCTGTTAAGTCGTTTGAGGATGGTTATGTAGTATTTAAAGACGAATAACAAATATTTACTAGCGGTGTATCAGAGTTATCATTGACCCATTTAGTTGGGGAGACGACAAAAACGAAAGAAGAACATTAGATATGGACATGTTGTACTGAAGCCTAGCAAACAGTTAACTAAATATGTCACTATTTATGGTCCATCCCACTCATGACAGCACTTTAAGAGGACAGCTTGAAATTCAAGAACTAATACAATTTATTTTTTGCGTGTAACAATGAAGTTGAAACGATATTAACAGTTAATAAAATCATTGCAACCGAACAGTAATGCACAATGAACCGCAGGAAACTATGCCAGCAGACACCTCTCAGGAAATGCATTCGTTCGTTTTTTTTTTTTTTTTTTTTTTTTTTTTTTTTTTTTTTTTTTTTTTTTTTTTTTTTTTTTTTTTTTTTTTTTTTTTTTTTTTTTTTTTTTTTTTTTTTTTTTTTTTTTTTTTTTTTTTTTTTTTTTTTTTTTTTTTTTTTTTTTTTTTTTTTTTTTTTTTTTTTTTTTTTTTTAAAGCTATTTTGAGGGGCTCAGAAATAATATTTTAATGAGCACGATACTTGGAAGTACTTCCTAAAGCTTTCCCTAAATCTGTTTTATTTTCATAGTTACGTACTTTGGTAACATATTCTATAATAGTTTTACAAATTAACTAGTATTTCTATAACCCACTGCAACGCATTCAGTTTTCTCTTGCTCAGCCATGGTTCTTGGTTCATGCTGTGTGCGCCAAGTACGACACTGATTTTTTGTGAAAATAATTGTGCACCGACTTCTTTCAATGCCTTACGCGCGCATCTGCAGCTTTGCTTGGTCAGTGGTTAGTGATTCGGTGTTAACTCTCAGTGTCACGGGGTTCCATCTGTAAATCACAGACGTGTTTTGTTGCAGTAACCTTGTTCTGATTGGTATAATCAAATAAGAGGCGTTTCTGCGCAAATACAAGCCTCCAATTACTACAAAGCGTAGATGCTGATGTGCACGTAAGGCATTGAAAAAAGATGGTAATAATAAATTATTTTCTCTAAAAACCAGTGGCACCAACAATGCACATGATCTACTACAGTCCGTCGTCCACCGAGGGCAATGAAGGTTACGTTACTATAGGTCGTTAGGGATAAAGTGAGCACTAATGATTAGAGGCAGTAATAATTCGCGGGTTGACTGAGCTGTAAGCTAGCCTCCAAAAATATATATGAAATCGTGCAGACAGCAGTTGTATATTAGCTGTTCGCTGACAGTGAAATGTGCCTGTATTCAGCTAAAGTTTTATTATTGGCTCAGCTACATCCAGCAAGTGTCGAGTAAGTCAACGGCCAATTGTGAACGTGATCCAGACCTATAGTTGCTGGAATTATAGCTTACGCCTAAAAGAAAACGCTAATTTTTCAGGTCTCTACTGAAGATTTAACCTTTGAAACAAACCACTAGCCATTACTGCATATAATTCAACATCGATAACAGTTACCTTACTTGTTGTATGTTTGGCAGCGGATTGCCGAATGTAGTTCCGTGTGTTTCACTGTTTAAATACAACAATACTGAAATCAACTGAAATTGGCATAATTGTGTTTTACATAATTAATAAACTTTTTAAAATCAAAATGTAGGCCTATATGTTCCGACCAACTGCACAATTCATCGTACACGGCAAACATTACGTGACGTGTCCAGAGAACTTTGACATTTCCCTTCATTAGCTGTAACTCTCGAAAAAATACTAACTGGCTAAAAATATAAATTTGACATGGCTTTCTTTGTATGCCGAACCGCCTATAGTATTCAAAATGCAGGGTCGATATATGCCATAGGCTATGTTGGACATCCGTGACCGAAGTTGCTAAGGTGTTATCGAATCTAAAAGTTTCATGTTCGGATCCCGGAAATTAAACAAATTTTTGTAATTAATTTAGAATTTATACTTAGTATGTTTTCCGACCCTCAAATACCTCCCCAGCACTAATTATTGATACAGTCAAGAATTGCAGGGTCGATGTATTGAAACGTGACGAGAGAGTACAGCTCGGCCCCGAATGTGCTCTCACTGCAGGAGCGACGTGAAAGGTGATGTGTTTTATCAGCTGTCTAGTGGTCTTTGTTGACACCTGCCATTCACGCTTATCAGCTGCTGAAGTAAGAGGCGACTATTGAAAAGAGAGAGATTGAGAAGAGAGGGAGAGAGAGAGAGAGCTAAACCCAAGGTCATATATTACATCATCGCCGTGAGTGCAGTGCATTTCATCAGCAAGTCACGCTGTGTTGTTTGTCATCGTGTGCAACAAGTGGCACCTACACAAGCTTCAAATGTGTTGCAATGTGTGAGTAAATACCGAGTGCCAATTGTGTCAATGCACGAAAAGTTGATTGACCCAGAATGTTTTCCTCGCATATACGCGTTTGCCCTAAAGTCGTTTACCCTAACAGCATTTGCCTTTAAAATTTGTTTCTCCTCTTCAGGGTCAACTCCGGTGTTTTCTTTAAAGGCGTTTGCCCTAAACGTTTGAGTCCTCTTGCAAATCCAGGAAACTGATTATGACAGGCGTTTACTCTAAAGTTTATTACATTGCAGGTAGCGACACACTACTTTACCCAAGGGCAGGAAATGGGAAATCGGGGTCTCTTTCGAGAAACCACGATAAACCAAAATCAGGATGACCGGGAATCAAACCCGGCTCCTCTCGAATGTGAGTGTAGTGTAACCGTTGCGTCACACTGGCGCCTAAAACCAAGGTCAGACTATAGAGTAAGAAGAGATTGTGTGCGCCAACAAATCCACGTGTCGCGGGCGGAAATAGTTGCACGACACATATTTGTTACTGTAGTTTCCTAAACTAACCAAATCGTCCTTCGATTCAGCGCACATCTTTTGGGTTTTTAAAATAACCTAACCCAACTTAAACTAACCTAGGCTGTGTTATTCTGGCCGCCTGATGGTCCTCAAATGACTTCAAACCTTTGAAAAATGTGTCCCGGTCGTGACATCACACATAGGCCTGCCACTGTTCGAATACACAGCAAGGGCACATGCTTCCTAGGATGCCATCTGGCTCTAGAGCTAAGTGTACGAGTCAATTACACTTCTCGAGCCCTACATCAGAATTTGCAAAAATGTACCCAACTTCATGAAGGTAGCAAGAACATAGGGTGCAAGGGCAAATGATCAAGGATACATTGCACTGAAATCGAAGGCGGCCATAAACTAACTTAAGATCACAGTCACATTAGAGGTCTTACATTCGACAGCCATGTTGGATCGTGTTTGAAGGTCATTTGATACCTGCGAACCTCGCCGCTTATTGGCTGATGGATGCTGTTTGGCTCCTGCATATTTCCTATTTCCTGGCTGCCGGCTGACAGGGTAGCCGTTTTACGCTGATTGGTGGTAGGCGTTTTCGCCATGTTGCTGGCCAGCGAAGCCATCTTGCTGTGACTGAGCTTGCCGTCGTAAAGGCTATTTCTAGAGACTTGAAAATTTCACGTTTTCTTTTATAAGCAAGCTAGAATTCCATCGACTATAGGTCAGTATAAGTCTTACAATTGGCCGTTGACTTACTCGACTCTTCCTGGAAGTAGCTGAACCAACAATATATCTGTAACTAAATACTGGTCTATATTACTGTGTCAGAAAGCAGCTAATAAACAGTTTTTTTCTGCAAGATTTCTCAAATATTCTTGGAGACTAGCGAATTTTTCCTGTCTGTAGATATTTCACTCCTGTATTCCTAAATGTTGTGTGGCCTGGCCTTCATCTGGTCGGTGGTCTCGTGACGACAGAGGAGATTCTGAGCTGTAGCCTGACTCTATATACGGACGAGCGTGTCTGAGGTGCAGCTGCAGAGCTACTGGTTCACCTTGATGCTGTCTACCTCGTCCCACCAGCCTGGCCGAGATGTCGCCCCACGCCGGCGTTGCCACATACTGCCAGTCGCCACACTCGGTGGCCATTTTACGCTCTGTTTCGTTGTCCGCATCTGTGCCCGCTCCCCCTTAGGCTACTTTCCACATGTACCACTGTGATTCTTAGGAACGAAGGTTTCGCGAAAATATTTGTGCATCACTATGTTTCAGTGCCTTACGTGCAGGGTCGGATTTTCGACTAGGTCACTGATAGAGACGTGAAAAATTCACGGGTCCACTAACGTGTAGGCTAGCGTCCAAAAATACCCGTGTATTCAATCAGACAATCCATGTTCATTAGCTGCTCGCTGATACAGTTGTATGGAGCACGTTAAGGAATATTTATATTATTGGCTCAGAGACTTCCAGCTGATGTCAAATAAATCAACGCCTAATGGACGACTTGAGGTACACGCCCTCTGACGTCACACCGCAGGGGGAGAGTGCTGTGGGAAACAAACCTTGTTTACAAACATGCTGATTTGTGGGTTGGTTATGACCACGGTCGTAGAAGAACAGGTCTGGACACTCGCCTGGATATTTGACCCCCTTGTTGTTTGGCTGTAGTTCACCAAGTTACCGATAATATTGTGTTTTATTGGCGCTGATGTTAGGGCGGCCGGACTAAACTCCGCCCACTTCTTTTCCGCTAAGATAAACAATTTATCAAAACGTTTTTTTTTTTTATCAATTTATGAAATACTTTCTTCGCTCACAAATTTAAGGAAAGGCTCCAGCAATCTTTATTTACTTTATAAATTTAACAATGTGAAAAAGTGGACGGCGTTTGAGTCCGACCGCCTGGAAAACAGCGCCAAAAAGTACGACATTCTCGGTAACTTGACGAACTACAGCCAAACAACAAGGAGGTCAAGCAAAATACATTGTTAGATAGGCGAGTGTCCAGACCTGTTCTAAGACCGTGGTTATGACAGAATCTAAACATTTTGTGCACTCATAGACTTGCACACAAGGGTAAAAAATATTAGTTTCAATTTCATGGTTAAGATACACAAATGCATAAGATCAATGTTTGCCTGAAAAGGCGGCAAATTCCAAACAAATAATCAATTTTCTTGGCTCACATCTCATCCTGGGCATGTGAAGCCAAACGCTTAAATGAAGGTTATGTTCGGCTGCGGTATCCATGGGGATATGAATTGTATCCCACACCTGACTGAAGCTCCGCCTCTTTTCAAGTCGTCCATTGCGAAAGTGACACGATCTTACAGTTGCTAGAATTCTAGCGTGTGTGTAAAATAAAACGGGAATTTTTCAGATCCCTAGTCATTGAGTAATGACTAAGTCGACTAGGCCCGGGCCAAGGGCGCAACTTTCACAGGGGTATACTTCTGACGATAAAGTGTGAAGCATTCTCCATCACTCTTTTTTAAAAGTGTCAATATTACGACCAGTAAACATTTTTAATGGCTTCGATGTGTTGACTAATGCTCTCTGTATTAGTATTATCTGATGTATGGTTAACTGTGATTTTCAAACAACTACGTTACCGTTCGGCTATTATTATGTCATTACTATTATTGTTATTCAGGGCCATTTTATGATCATGTGAGGCCCATGCAACAAAAGAGCCAACCCCCCACCCCTATATTTTATTTAGTTTTTCAGACGCAGTGATAATTTTTAAGGTAGGACATATTTATATTTGTATTGAAATGTAGTCACTAATATAAACATTACAATTACTAACAAGTAACGCAAAAAATACATACAGTTAGTTCACACAGAAATATTACAAATACGTATGCGAGCAAAGCAAAAATAATGTAAGTCAGTTAAAATGCAGTTCTTACAAAACTGAATTAATACTTCGTATTATTGTACCACATAATATAAAAAGCCAGTTCATTTCAATTGTTAATAATTCTTTTTTTTTTAAGCTAAGGACAGTTATTTAAACAAAACACTTAACTTATCGAGATTTCAATTAATGTTGCATCACAATATTATCAACATATCTGTACATTCTCAATGAATAATCCAAATACTTATATTCACATATTTCTTCCATTGCATAAATCAAGATAATCTTGTGTTGTTTTATAAACAGTCCAAGATAAAAACAGTAACAATGTGTGTGTGTGTGTATATATATATATATATATATATATATATATATATATATATATATATATATATATATATATATATATATATATATATATACGCATAAACACACACACATTTTACATATAATCATTCTGTGATAAATGCATCACATAAGACATTGTAACAAGTTGGTTCACAATTGTTTTCGCGGAAATCAGGTGTCCCTATCTCAGCGGTAGCATAGCGTCAACTCAGGTGACCTGCGTGTTGCATACCTTCACGGTATTACCACAGACCAACACTAGACGTGAAATTACTTTGCCGCTCACTTGGCACGGGCAAAGTTCTCTGCTTATTCGCCGCCCGAGGTCGTCGATGACAACCCGTGTATGTTTGGCTCGTTCATGTTACGACACGTTTCCTATTGGTAGAAATGGGAAAATTTCGCTAATTCAATGGCCTACATGTTAGAATGCAGTGTCCTATGCATACTTAAGTCCCGACCATTTGTACACTAGCTGCTACTCAGTGGAACAGCAGACAATGAACAAATAGACGGGGCTTGAGTATGCATAGGATATTTGATTCTAACATACAGGTAATTGAATTCGCGAAATTTTCCTATCTCTACCTATTGGCCTGGCTGCGGTGTAGCAGGGCAGCCGCCTTTCGGTGATCAGTGGTAGGCGTTTCCGCCATGTTGTAGCCAGCTAAGTCATTTCGCAGGCGTTGTGACTAAGTTCTCCGTCCTACCGAGTATTCCACTTCTTGTATTGCTAAATATTCCCAGGGTAGCTTGTAGTTGTGCACTTCCAGAGATTGTTCTTCGGCAATTGTTGCGAAGGAGTGGTGAACTAAGGCGGGTGAACTAAGGCGGGTGAACTAAGGCGGGTGAACTAAGGCGGGTGAACCAAGGCGGGTGAACCAAGGCGGGTGAACCAAGGCGGAATGAACGCAACGGGTGACGCAGCTGTCTTGGCGACTGCGAGGTTGGGTAGAATGCCAACTAGGGGCGGGCCTCGGCCGGCTATTATTGCGAATGGTGACAATGATCACATGACGTCACTGCAGCCGTGGGCTGAGTTGGGACGCGATGTATGTAGCTAGGGATGACGGTTTATCGCGAAAATATTTTGTGCCAACATACCCTTGAAAACGCTGTAGTTATTTGCAACACATACAATGGGGTGATTTACGTCTGAAACAACGTGGATGTTTACAGATGAATAACAGGCATAAAATATTAGAATAGCAGAATTCTTATTGGCTCAGTCAAATAGGGCAACAGCTACACGTACATGCAAAAGCCAGAAATCTTCTGGTAAGCTGATCATGCATTTCAACCCAGCAAAAAGCCAAGTTTTCCCGCGATAAACCATCATCTCAAATCATAGTTAGGGAACCATGATTTTGGTGAAAGGTTTTTGTATCACTTTAATTCAATGCTTTATGTACACAGCTTCATCTTTACTTCGTGGTTATTGGCGGTGGTGGTTCGTGGGTTGTTGCCAGGTGGGGCTGGCTGCAGTTGCCAAGAGCTGTACAGGGTTGTGCGCAGGTTGACTCTACAGCCACTGACACGCTGATGTGCAGGTGCCTCTTACTACTGAGTGGTCACAATAAATAGGTTCCGTGTTATTTATGAGGTACAATGAACATTTAAATTTATTTATTTTTTCCTTGTTGAAATTACAACTTACGACGTTCTCTGCGTTTTATTATTTCTTTTTACTTGTTTATTATTTCTGGGAATACTTGATCGGCTATTGATTGATGGGTTTAAGGGCGCGGTCTACCACAATTTTCATCATCATTATTTTATTTTTTATTTGTACCAGATATGTTTTTTCTTATTTTAATCACAAAATGTGACTAAATTTGGCTCTTATTAAATTTTTTTATTTCTCATAGTTTTCGCGAAATGGCTTGTTAAAGTCATATTTTGCATGTTTCCGTCTTAACGACTACACTAAAACTAACTGATATACCAAACAAAAAAAGTCACAGTGTATAAAGATATTGCAGGCTACAATGACATGCTCATAAAATTAAAGAATAAAAATTATGTGTATTTAAAAAAATTGAATTTTTAAAATTTTTATTTTTAGTTTCAGCATTTTTTTAAATTCAAATAATTTTTATTCTTTATTTTTATAAGCATGACATTGTAGCCTGCAATGTCTTTATCGACTGTTATTATTTTTTTTTTAGTTTGGTATATCAGTTGGTTTTAGTGTGGTCGTTAAGACGGAAACATGCAAAATATGACTTTAACAAGCCATTTCGCGAAAACTATGAGATTTAAAAAAATTTCATAAAAGCCGAATTTAGTCACATTTTGTGTCTAATATGAGAAAAAAAATATCTGGCACAAATAAAAAATAAAAACTGGTGATAAAAATTGCGGTAGACCGCGCCCTTAAGGCCTTGTTACGGAGTTTTGCAGTGATTTCGAAAATATTATTTTTATTGCTACCTAATTTCGCTGCACAGTTTTGACACTTATACGTTATAATTTTTAGCTGAAATTTTTTGTAGAATTATACTGAACGGTTTTTTAGATTTCATTACCCAAAGTACCACGTTTTTCATCGTGAAAATAAGCAAAAATGAAGGAAATTATTTTTTTTGCTGGCGAATGGTACATTATTTTAAAAAACGCGTCCACAGTATTGTGCATCGTGTGACTGCACATTGACTCAAATATTTTCAAAACTTTTGGTTGAAAAAGATTTGAGTTATTGGCACCAGTCTGAAAAAAACTCGGGAACAATCCCTTAAAGTTGTGGACACTAGAGTTCTGTAATGACAGTTTTCAAGTCTTTTTACCGGGTAGCACGTTGTTGCTGTCCTCTCAGGGCGGACCGATAATGTCGCAGAATTGTCTGTAAGGCTCTTAAGGATCACAGTCACGTGCGCGGAGGCCCCGACGCCCAAAACAACGATGATGGTGGCGCTTCGGCCCACAATACTCCGCGACTCGACGAAATCTGTCCCACTCTAAGGCGTCCCGACGCCTAACTTCGACGCCTGACAGTGGTACTCTGCCCTCCCATCACCGCGGCTCAGCCGATGTCTCTCCCGGCTCGACGTCTTGTTTCTCTCGCTCCAAACCCCCGTCACTTGGCCGGCAAGCTCCGATTCGTTTTGGACCAATCAGAAGCCAGCTTTCAACCGATGGCCCCACCTCTCGAGGACAACAATTCCGGCCAGAACCGTATTTATTAAATAATGCTTAATTTGTCTTTGCTATTTACATCTAATTACACAGAATGGTTCCTTTACTTGTTAACATATATGATTTCTTAATTACTAAATATCTACAATACAGTGACAACTAACAAATCTATTGGCTGGAGCCCCTCCCCTCTTGTTTAGACAGGAGGATGATTCGTGCGGGGGTGGGGTGAGGCCCCAGACACTGTCTTCACCTGCTTCTCTCTCCCTCGTTTTCACAAATACACTATTTGTACAATTTCTTATTTTTCTGTGTAAAACTTGGTAAAATAATGGTACTTTTACGAAAACTATTTCAATGTGATCCTGAAGTAATGGCGAGGAGGACGAATGGTCGCAAGACATAGTTATTATTGCATATTGTTTTATGATGGTTGACACTGATGACTATTAAGTATCACCGTAGTGGTGACCGTATGGGCGTGTCACAAACTACGAGGCTATTCCTTGTAATTGTACAAATATATACTTTGTATTTAATTATAAAGACAACTATTGTAGTTTTACAAGGAATTTCTTTGGCAACTGGGTTCCGAAAGATTTTCTTTGTAAAAATACAAAAAAAAAAATTACACCGTAGTTTCGCTGCTATCGCAAAGGAACAAGAAAAATGCGATACTGTTGCAAAATTAAATGTTAATAGATTTGGAAATTACAGAAGTCATTTAACTTAACTTTAAAGTGAAAATAAACTAATTTCGATTTTTAAATTACAAACTTAGTGTAACTTAAAATTCAGAAAAGCTCCGTGATTGATCAGTTTGCACCCAGTGCCGATACTAGCGCTCAAGTAGCAGAAATTATCCCTATGCCAAACATTTAACATTGATATTTCTAACCTGTAGTGGAATCAACCTTGGTACGAGTTTTTTAATAACCAAAATAAGCGAAACCCCGAGCAACATGGTTCGTGATGCTCCACCTTAGGGCGCCATATTGGATTAATTTACTGTGCGTAGAGATACTGGAAAATCGCGGGAAGAGTTGACTGGGAATAGTTGACTGTTTGCTAGGCTCCAACGTGATGAATATAACACTGAATGTTTCGTATCAACATTGTCTATCGTTTATTTGTAGCATTTTTTCTCTCTACAACAGGCCCAGTTAGAACTGCACAGCTTGAACACACAGCGTGTGTGATTTGTCCCAAAACTGTTCACACGTGTCACTGTTAATATAATACAGTTTGTTGGAGACTATCTTAAACATTTTCGCGATTTTCCAGTGTCTCTAACTGTGCGGTTGTATGAAAATCTGGGAAGGAAAATTGGATATTTGCCATTAAAGCGCATATAATATTTACCTTGCGCTACGGCGCGGGTATAGCAGTTGAACCTTTACCATGTACTTAGGTCACATTCAGTCCTGCAACTATTATTTTTTATTTTAACTTAACTGATTGCAGCCTAAATAGGCCTATACGTTACGTTAAAAGTTCAACGGCCATGCTAGTATTGTAACGGAAGTTAAATAGAACGTGCGCTGTAACAGTAAATTGCACATTTTTCAGGCCAGAACTTTATAAAAATAAAAACTTAACAATCCAATACGTCGACTGTAACCCACAATCAAATTTTGCTTCAAATTTCTGTAAAAAAATTATTGAATTCAATTTATTGAATGCAATATGACGCCAATCTGACGTCATAACTACTGCCATTCTGTCTTCAATTTATTGGTTTCCTTGAATTTCGTCAATGATTTTATTTGCGGACGTGTTTGAAATTTTCTTAAACCGCACTATTTAAGGATAGAGAAGAGGTTTCTGTGACTTTATTAATTCCAATTAGTAACATAAAAATTGAGTTTTTAATGCGAACTAAATTACACTAAGCGCGTTATTTCTTTTTTAAGTTATATATATAAAATTTTGTTTTGGTTAAACCAAATATTTTTGTGGCGTGCAGGATTTTCGGACAAATTAAAATATCTACATTACTTATTTTGAGTATCATTTGTTTACAAATTGTGTGATAACTTTTCAAGTGGTCCTTCAGTGCTTTTTATTCAAATTTCTTGAATCATTGTGTTATTCAATAAATTAAATTCAAGATTTTTAATTAAATAATTATTTGATTGTGTGGAAAGCGAGGAGCAACATAATGTGTGGACCAGTCTCGCAGTCCCTGCAGCGACAGCGACTCCGGGCAGCAAGAAGGTGTGTTGAGGTGGGAGCGGGTGCTTGTTTACTGGGATACAGCTGGCAGCTGGGGCCGGCTGGACGTGCCAGGCCAGAGCCCCGGGAAAGTAGGACGGCGACCATCGTGTGGGCGTCCACACCCAGAGGTGAGCACATCTCGCGACACCGCTCCAATCACTGGACAGTCGTCTGATATTCATAGTCATGTTTGCGAGGAAGATACGTACCACCTTCTACACTTTGCCGGGAAACTAATATTCGTAAACTATTTGTGTATTGTTTGCGCGTCGCAAGCTCCCTCAAAGCTGCGAGCACGGTCGTAGAAGAACAGATCTGGACACTCGCCTATTTACCAATGATTTTGCTTGACCCCCTTGTTGTTTGGTTGTACTTCGTGAAGTTACCGCGAGCGTTGTGCATCTTTGGCGCTGCAACCAAGAATGTCGGGCTCAAAACTCCGCCCACTTTATTTTATGTATTTACTGCTTTTTCAAATGTTTACATTGTAAAGTAAATAAAGATTGCTGGAGCCATGCTTTAGGGTTGTGAGCGAAGTAAGTATTTCATAAATTGATAAAAAAATACATTTTGATAAATTGTTTATTTTTACAATGTAAACAATGGAAAAAGTGGGAGGGAAGTAGGTGGAGTTTGAGCCCGGCCGCCCTGTTTACAGCGCCAAAGACGCATAAAATTCTCGGTAACTTGGTGAACTGCAGCCAAACATCAAGGTGGTCAAGTTTCCAGGCGAGTGTCCAGACCTGTTCTTCTACGACCGTGGTTGCGAGAGATCTGGACCTATCCTATCCGACTTGCAACCACAAACTACTATCAAAATAAGACAAAATGGCCGATAATCGAGTCGTAACCTTGTTCTTTGCCTTTAAATAACGATACTTTAAAGTATAGTAATATAATTTATAGTTTTTTTTAATTATGTATTAATACTGACTTTCCAGTGTTTCGTACGGATTTTTCTACATTGATAAGCACTCCTGGGAAAATATATGTACTGTACGTGAATATCCGCCAGTTTATCGGCATCGCAGGACTCGCAAACGCTGTGTATTAGGGAGATAAAATAATTATGTGTTCCGAGAGTTGTTTGCGAGTGCGCAGACTCTTATACATCTCTTATACGCGGTTATCTTGCGAGCTTGTTACGAGAATCATGCTAGCGAATATCACCCTCAGTCTTCTATACGGCTGTCATCTTAACATAAGAAGTAAGCGGGACGTTTGGTGTAACGATCGATTGTTTATACATGCCATTCGTCAAGAACTATTTAATTTTTATAGAATTTCGTTGAACTGTGCCACAGCCAGTAGGAATGCATTAAAAGCAACCGATTTTTTTTTGTGAAGAGAATCTGCAAGAACTTGTCTCATTGCCTAACGTGTACATTTGCAGCTATGCTTCGTAGTTGTGTAGGCAGGGTGTATTTGTGCAAAGACTTCAGCGTCACTCATTTGACTGTTCCAATCACTATACGGTCACAGAATATTTAGCAATACAGGAGTGAAACAGCCGGTAGGCCAGCGAACTCAGTCACACAAACCAGCAAAATTTCTTACTTTGCCAGCAACATGGCGGAAACACCTACTGCCAATCAGTGGAGGTAGCTGCTGTGATATTCGGCAGCCAGGCCAATAAGAAACATGAAGTAGCCAAACATACACGGGGCAGGCACCAACAGTCTCGGGCAACCAATAAGCGACGAAATTCGCCAAAACCAAACCAAACAGCCACGCCAATTCGCGTCTGTATTACTATTTAGTCTGTGATAAGATTTCTGCCACACCTTATGTCTGTAATTTGCGGATAGAGCCCCAATAATTTTTAGGCCTTGTTAAAACGGGTGTTAGCTGTAAATAACAGAATGATTTATACGCAAAGAATTGGTTTTAACGCCTTGTAATTTATAGCCGGGTTTACAAACGTTTGTCAAGGGATGTGTAGAGGTACTGCAAATAATCGTACAATTTGCAATAAATGTGTTACAAATGTCGATCATTTACTTTTTAAATTTTGCAATAACTATTGCAACTGTAAATCATTTTTAAATGTTGACTTTTTGAAGTAAATACGTGTAGTATAAGTGTGCGTATGTGTATGTATATGTATATATATATGTAATAGTAAAAATAATTATAAAATCGTCTTTATTAGGCGTAATTAAGGTATAATTGCATTCTCTGACACTGTACTACTGACAATGCACCAACTTCTGTGCACATGTATTATTTATATGGCATTTATTCTAGAGATAGATCTTAAAATCTGATAGAAGGATACAATTAACGCTAAGTTCAAGCGTACGCACATTCATTAAGCATTCATTAGATGTCAATTT
Source organism: Medauroidea extradentata (assembly GCA_003012365.1). NCBI lineage: Eukaryota > Metazoa > Arthropoda > Insecta > Phasmatodea > Phasmatidae > Medauroidea > Medauroidea extradentata. The sequence continues at coordinate 49,451 of PNEQ01080552.1, forward strand.
TGAACTGACTGCAGTAATTATTTATATTTATATTTATATTTATGCAGTCTTTTTCCAGGAATGTTCTGGCTCATCTCATTTCAGAGTCTGGCTCGCAGCCGAGACACTAAAAGAGTTAGAAAAATAATTGGTTTTATGGAACTGAATTAATGATTTATTTTTAGATTTTGAACGAGTGGTTACGTTATGCCAAAGAGGCAAGAAAATTTATTTTACGTTTTGCTGGTTTAAAAAACCAACATTCGATCTATAATAAATCCGGGTGTGATTGCCGGTTCGGCCATCCTTGTTTCGGATTTTTAAAATTCTTATCCATGCGAATACTGTGCTAATTCCTCAATACAGCGATGACTTCTTATTTTTCTGACCTACATACTACGAGTCACTGGTTCTGCCTCTACTGACCTCGCTGTCGACGGAAGTTTCGTCCCAATATATACCTATCGTTAGGTATGTATGGCGATTTCCTTTCCTTGTCTAGATAAAAGTCTCCGCTGAAGATATTCACGCAATGAGACTGCCCCACCCATTTGTCAAATGCTGCTGTTCTGTCGCTTTGCATTCATTTTCCTACTTGTATTGAAGACGCGTGGGCCTCATACACCGATACATGGACCGCCGTTTAAATTGCTCAAATATCATTATTTACAGAGCCTATACTCCGTTTCACATAAGTTTGGATAAATTTGACAGCAACTAACGGGCAACAATTTGTAATGTTTGTGGTTTGTGGCACTACATGAGACAAATTTTGCAGCACAAATGCTGAAATGGACATCTCAGGTTCATTTAAGGGCTAAAAATGTCTTGCATTAGCCATCGTTAGAGCCCGGAAAAATTCACGGGTTCACTGACACGTAGGCTAGCCTCCAAGAATATTTGTGTAATCGTGCAGACAGCAACTGTTTATTATCTGCTCGCTGACACTGTGAAATGAGCCTGTATTCAGAGACAGATTTATTATTGGCTCAGCTACTTCCAGGAAGTGTGGAGTAAGTCAACGACCAATTGTGATCGTCATTCAGACCTATAGTTGCCGGAACTCTAGCTTGCGCCTAAAAAAAACGCGAATTTTTCAGGTTTCTAGCCACTGTGCAACAAATCACGAAATATTAAAAATTATGGCCTATTAGTTGCTGACAAATAGATCTAAACTCACATGAAACGGAGTATAGGCTCTATAAATAATGATATTTAAGCAATTTCAACGATTTGCTGCCAAATTTACCCAAACGTATATGAAAAGTGTATAATTGTACAGATATATTCGGCAGAGACGTAAACAAAAAAAAAAATAATTAAAATTATTGTCCGTTCAATACGTACAAACACGATTTTACGGTGAAATTTTTTTTTGCTCCAATTGGTTTCTTCGTGGTTCTTCTGGCAAATTACGGATGTACAGACACACGGTCACAATCGCCGTATTCTGATTGGCTCAAAGTGAGATTGAAGTGAAGGGAGAGATTTTGGTCAGCGCTGGTGAGGGGTGACATGAGGTGAGTATGGACCAGTGCCGGAATGAAAGGGCGGGGGAAACGGGAGATCCCCGAGAAAACCCGCCGACCAGCGGCATCGTCCGGTACGATTCCCACATGCGATAATACGGGGACCGACCCCGCCGAGAATCGAACCCGGATCGCCTTGGTGGGAGGAGAATGGTGTGACCATTCGGCAACCGCGGCCCAGTCAAATAATAGCCGTGTCTGAATAAAGATACGCTGCTAATAACCACGAAGCACAGCTACCGATGTGCACGCGAGGCATGAAAATAAAATCGTGCAGAAATATTTTCGTGACATACTCGTGGTTCTAGAGTCGAGACATTAGCCCTGATGCGCACTAGGTTCTGCAACTACGCCGCACGTTATCTTAGTGTATGTCAGCGGAGAACAAATCCGCGTAGCAGTCACCAACATTTGAAAGAGAAAGGTGAAAGAAAAATGGTGATTGGGGGTGGAGGGTGACCTTACCCGCACCGGAAATAGCCACGGCATGCCGCCAGCTACTGACGCAACTGTAGGCGCCAGCCACCGACATGTTTGTATAGGTGATTCACATTAAATTAACCATTTCCCAGCACTTATAATAATAATAATGTAGGCCTATTTATTGGTGCTTGTAATGTTTTGGGAGTTGTGAAATGTTTACACTAATTTTTAGTTACATTAAAGTTTTCGCATTTAAAATTGTAAAGATGGCGGCATAATGGCTCACAGCAAAATTGTTAGTAGTGCTCAGTCAGGTGTAATACTGTGATCGAAATTTTCGGAGAAGGGCGAAGGGTAAGAGGTACTGTAGGCTGTGTTAACAAAAAAAAAAAAAATCACCAAAAATTCTCCATGAAACACACACACACACACACTAATGTAATTGTATGTATTTATGTGTGTAAATGTATGTATATATGTACATATACGTACATACAAACGTACACGCACGTCTACATTCAGGTAATAGAGTATCTACGCACGTTCCCCCCTCCCATTTTTATAAGGGAACATGTGTTTAATTATTTAAAGTTGAGGGATGATGGGTGAGCAGTGCTCTCTCAGCCCTCCTCTGCCAAACAACGGGTTATGACCTCACCCCGGGCAACAGCTAGACATTGGCACGTGACACCTGCACATCGTCACGCCCGCTCTTAATTCTGTCGTTGGTGTTCTGCTATTCCAGTTTTTAAGGAGCATGTATGCAACCCGCATGTACCAGTGTTTCAGGCGCATGTATGCGACCCGCATTATCCAATATAAATCAAGGCTAATACCTTCGCCACAGCAGTAAGAGTATTGCACATATCGGCATTTTCCTCGCGCTTTATCAAAGACACCTTCGTTCTTATTTTCGCTGCGTTCTGCAAATTTTAGTATAACAAACGGTTACGTAAAAAACCTAATGCAGAAAAAAAAAGTTTTGTAAAATTTGCAGTCCACCATTCTTTATACTTCGCTTTGGCGAACGCAGCGAAAATAATGACTGTCTCTTTCATAAAACACTAAGATAATGTTGATATGTGTAATACTTGTATTGCTATAGCGAAGGTAATATTAGCCTTGATGTATATGCAGTAAATGCGGGTTGCATACATGCGCCTGAAACACTGGAACACGTGTTCTCGGGCCCAGATTGGTGGACTGACTGTTCGTCGTTGTGAGAAATATTCAGTAACCAACCTGGAACTGAAGTCGCGACCCAGGACGAAGAAGAGGCTGTAGCTGGAGGTCGAGGTGTGGTTGGCGCCGATGTCGGTCGTGGAGCGCTAAGCTGTCCCTGGGGCACGCCCTCGTCTTGCTCGAGGTGGATGGCCGACCTCGTGAGGGGCGCGGTCCCAGGTCACAAGGAGGTGTGGCCCTCGTGCAGAAACCTCCCAGGACAACCCGTGTTGTTGGACTACCGAGTTACGAGAGCAACAACTTTACAGTGCAAGCTGCCTCCTTTAATTAAATGAGGTTCAACACTGTCGAGTATTATGTATGGTAAATGTACCTTGCATCGTGATACGAAGACTTTGAACTTCAGTACCAGAAACATGTTTTAAACATTTAATTTGTAACTTATATTTGATACATTGGTCCCTTATTGTCTAAATTACACAGCCTGCTCTCTGTTGATACCCTAGTGTACTCTCTGTACAGTTCCTTCCCAATTGTGTGAAGCCCACGATATGGTTTATCACGATATTAATGTCTATCACGATATATGGTCGGTTTATCACACATACACACACCACCACTGACTTAATTTTTGTTCATCTTGGTGCGGCCTTCATTATTTTAGGGATCCTTTAGGCCTTTTTTTTTTTTTTCAGTATCCTGAAAACTGTGAGCGAATTATAATTTCCGTGTCCAAAAACACTTATAAACACCTACTCACAGACTCATGTGTGTATGTACATATACAGATGTGTGTGTGTGTGAGTTAGGAAGATTGTACGCCAATATTTTCACAATGATTTTCTGTCTCAAAAGAACATACGCTACGAATTACCGGACGACTTGTAATATAATAGATAAACACACTTGGGTAACATTCCTTGAATGATATTCCAAAAAAATACATCACTCAAACACGTTGATCTGTTTTCGAATAGGGGAGACGCGGTGGTCGACGAATCAGACCTCTCGCCTCCCACCAAGACGATCCGGGTTCGATTTCCGGCGGGGTCGGTCCCCGGATTTTCGCATGTGGGAATCGTGCCGGACGACGCCGTTGGTCGGCGGGCTTCCTCGGGGATCTCCCGTTTCCCCCGCCCTTTCATTCCGGCTCTGCTCCATATTCACCTCATGTCACCCCTCACCAGTGTTGAAGACCTCAGTGTTAAGTGCTGACCAAAATATCTTCACTCACTCGTTTACGAATAAATGTCCATCTACCTATGCTTTGCGCATCACTTGAATTCCTGGACAGACTGCCACCTTACACATATTGCGGTTACGTTTTTTTTTTTTTTTGAAAAAAAATATTAACAATTATATGGGGAGAGTACCCGTGACAAGACTTCACGCCCTAAATTTGACAGACTTTTAAACAGAGCATAGGCGTCTGTCGAACCGTGAGGGATGACGTAAAGCGAAGTCCTACGATGGGACACTACGGAATGTGAAGGGAGGAGGAATCGGGAATACTCAGAGAAAACCGCTCTGGTCGACCCCGCCGAGAATCGTACGTGTATCGCCGTGATTGAAGAGTATTGGTAGATTAATAAGCGCTGAAACTTCAGTTAAAATCCGTATGTTTTTGAAAGTCAACGTTGATAAACTAACTACAAAATAACAATCGTAGATAATTGTATTTTCCAACTTTATATGAGCAGAAATTTACACAGAATGAGGAATGATGCATTTGTTAAGCGTGATCTCTTGCACTGCAATTACGTTTTTGGTATTTCGGCGTCAGAGATTGTTCTACAGCAATATGTTACTAGAAAAACATTTTTGCTCAGAAAATTGGGAAAACTTTTGTCTAAGATTGCGCTGATTTTTGCACATTGCTTCGAAAAACATACCATTTTAAACAGATGCCTTAAATTTGAATTATGCCCTCTGAATGCGAGTAGCTTACTTACAACTATGTTTTGAAGGAGAGGAGGCCACAGAACTCCGATAAGACTCACATTCTTGTGTCATAGCGTTTCTCACGGTCGAAAATCCTGATTGGAGGCACTTGAAAATTGAACACGGAACTTTTCGCGGAGAATAGATGCAGTATGTTGACCTTATACGGCCACCGTAACTCCATGTAGTCTTCGGATACTGTATTTCAAGAGGTACTCGTCTTTTATTTTGCTGTATGTAGCTGGCAATTAAAAACTAACGACCGCCGCTGGAGAACATAACAGATGACCGTGGGGTACGATAGCGTTACTGAGTTATGGCCCCAAACTGCAGGGTTTCGGTCGTAATTCAGAACAGTTGGGCCGACTGGGACCCTGGAGCTGGATAGCAGTGGAAGCAGCAGTGATAGATGGCCACATGTTGGCTGATACCACCCAACTCTCCCTTCGCGCGAGTCGTGATTAGCATCCTGTGCCACCGTTAGTGCTGTAGTGATGGGTTGTTCGATAACTAACCGTTCAAAACAAACGACTCTGTGCGAGCAGCCTTCTAGCCACTCCTCTCCGAAAAACTTATAATTCGCGAGCAAGTCGACAATGTCGCATAGGCTACCAGAATTGCATAGCCACAATGCATGCGTCAGTAGCATTATAAGGACATTATCAGTACTGGGAAATTATTCTTCTTGTTTACTTTACATGTCCTATACTGAATTTCCGTACATGTACACGAACATTCACTCGCCATCTTATGACATATTTCAAGTTGAAGTAGTTGAAACACAAAGTATGTTGATACTCACCCGGTATTTCAGTCGTGGCGTAGGCACCTCCTGCCTATTCGCCAGTATCGAAGAGAACCTTGCTTCAAGTGGTTGACGCTCCCATCGCTGTAAAATACCGACAACAACTACTGCATATACCTGCCACTGGTTAGCAGCCTTGCGGTCCTCACACTCTGCAGGGCTCGGATCGCTCTCGACAAAGGAGGGGGTGCCAAATCCGTGAAAAGGAGCGTATCAGATGATTCTAAGATGAGGTACAAGAGAAGATTGTAGATGACTATGATAAGGGCATCTGATCAATCAAAACGTGAGTTTTATATGGCTGTAATATAAGGGCGTCTGATCAATCAAGAGGTGAGTGTTAGACGACTGCAAGTAAAGGGCACCAGGTCAGTCAAGAGAGGACTGTCAGATGACTAAGATAAGGGCTTCTGATCAATCCAGAGGAGACTCGTGAGTGTAAGAAAAGGGTGTGTGGTCAATCTAGAGGTGAGTATTAGATGACTGAAAGGTAAGCGCGTCTGATCAATCAAGAGTAGAGTGTTAGATTACTCTTAGATAAAGATGCCAATTCAATCAAGAGGACGGTTTCAGATAATTGTAGGATAATAGTGCCAGTTCAGTCAAGACTGTATGATAAGGGCACCAAATCAACCAAGAGGAGAATTGACTCTAAGGTAAGGACATCCTATTAGTCAATAGCAGAGCTGACTTAGGGAAGGACACCAGATCAGTCAAGAGGAGAGTGTCAGATAACTTTATAAGGCATAAGGATGCCAGATCAATCAAAAACAGAGTGACTGTAATGTAAGTTTGGCAGATCTCTCTCAAGGAGAGGTTGTAGCGGGAAGATTTCCAACGGCCCAGCAGGCAGGTCTACACATGCAGGCCTACTACATGGGCTCTCGCGTGTGTAGTGAGTGTCGTCGCGAGGTGTCGTAAAGTTGAAGAGAGGCCGGCTAGACCCGCCGTGGACCGACCACCGCTCGACGTCGTAGTGACTAACGGACGCTCTCGTCGTAAACTGCTGGGTTTATAATGTCGGCGACAAGGCGCTTCTTCCTAGCGCTGCTGAGAATATCTCCGGAATTTTTACTCCGCCGACTGCTCTGAACAGGCGCCCATGGAGCGATGACACATTTTTGTCTCGAGAACACGAAGAGGGATCCTACTCCACGTTCAAACCCTACTGTTCTAGGTTGTATAAGGTTATTTTAAGCCTTTAAAATCATCGTATTTGTAAGGTAAACCTACATTTTTTAAGTTGTTTCAAATTTGTTTAAGAACTAATGTAGGTGTACTAAGGTTGTTTAAGTTAGTGTAAGCCCGTCGGAGAATGTCCTTGTCAAGTTAGGGTCGCTACAGTAAATGGAAAATAACGTCTCAATTTGTGCTCCTGAATCATAAATCGGTGACGCTGCCTGTCATGGCGGCGTAATCTGCTAGACGTATGGATATTTCCGCTCTGCTCATTACCTAGCCGATATGGTTGGACTGAAGTCAGCTTTTATTCCGCGCATGGTAAACTTTGTTCGTTTCGTTGTAGAACTAGCCAATGGGTAATGTAAGGATGTAGCTTATCAAACCTTTACGGTTATGGTCAATGTTGAGTGCTGTGTGCTGTATCTGACTGGTTATGCGTGATGATATTTCGGTAAATTAGGTTGACTTCATCGTACCCGATTCGCAGCTACCTGCGAGTACTACCACTTCCCAGACCACGTCGTTCTCAGCTGATTAATGGAAACCTACAAATGTCGCGTTATTGTCCGAGAGCAGACCGGACTCTCTAGTTACTGTGTGTTCATGTGACTTCTACTGTTGACCAGCAGTTTGTGTGACGCGTCTGAAGGACGTCTTCGAACAATGATTTAAGATCAACTGTAAAATACCCACTTACCTGTAATGCAGACACACGAAAATATGGAGGCATTGATCCAATACAATCAGCGAGTGTGCTCGTGTTAGTTTAGGCCAGTGAATTCTAGCCTGTCACGCGAAACTTGAACGCCTCTACTGATAAAAGGTAGGCCTACCTTCGATAGCTACTGGAGCGCCTGTTAGAGAGCCGACTTAAGTTATTTTTCTTTCTACCAACTCTGTGTGGCGAAGTGTGGATGTGTTCAACAGAAAGCTGTACTTAACAATGACTAGAGATGATGGTGTATCGCTAGGGCCCGGTAGTTTTCGCGAAAAGATTTTTGCAGCACTTTGTTTCAGTGTCTTACGTGCGAACCTGCATCTCTGCTTTGTGGTCAGTGATTCGATGCCGTAACATACGTCTGAAGGTTAAACCCGCAAATCACAGACGTGTTGTGTGGCAGTTATCCGTGTACTGATTGGCACAGTCAAATTAATAACAACTCTACATAAGAACACTCTGCCAATAATCATGAAGTTAAGCTGCAGGTGAGCACGTAAGGCACTGAAACAAAGTGGGGCAAAAATCTTTTCGCGAAAACTACCGGGCCCTATATATCGCGAAAAATGTTTGTGCCAACATACCCTTGAAAACACTGTAGTTCCTTGTAATAGCCTATGTATGATTGGATGTTATACGCCTGACACAACGTAGTTGTCTGCAGACCAGTAATAGGCATCAAATGTTGCAATAGCGGGATTATTATTGGCTCAGTCAAATAGGGCGACAGTTCTACGCACAAGCAAAATCCAGTTATCTTTTCATAAGCTGAACGCACGTTGAAACCCAGAAAAAAACAGTCAAGTTTTCCCGCGATAAACCATCATCTATAGTCAGTATTCATTTGACTGTACCGATCAGTATATGGATAACTGTGACACAACACGTCTGTGATTTGCGGGTTTAACCTCCACACGCTGGGTGTTACGGCATCCAATCACTGACAACATAGTATGGCTGCAGGTGCGCACGTAAGGCACTGAAGTGGTGCAAACATTTTTTTGGCGAAAACTGCCGGGCCCTAATAATAAGCATCACGTATTACAATAGCTAGGTTCTTATTGGCTTAGTCAAATAGGGAAACAGCTCTACGCGCAAGCGTAAGCCAGTAATCTATTCATAAGCTGAAAGTACGTTGAATCCCAGCCAACTGTCAAAATTTCCCGTGATAAACCAATCTCTAACAATGACAGTGTAGTTTGTGGAACGGTTAGACATGTAGGGCCAAGTGACTCTTCTGCCAATAATCATGCAAGAGGCGTGGAACGAATCCTCCAATGACACGAACTCAGTAACAGCCAAATATTCTTATTAGTTGATTCTTGCAGGCATGTCAGTAATGCTCATGCTGTATAGTATTATTTAAGACTGCTCTCTATTAAGCGCGGCCCCGCTTCTACACTGTATACTGCAGTGACAACAATGTGTAGGTGAAGGAAAATTTTGCGGGTTCAATGACCTGCATTTTACAATCCACTGCCCTATGTATATCATGTATCCATTAAGAGGCCTCTCTAACTGTTCTTCATATGTGTTGCAGCGAGTTACGGCTATTCTTTTTGTGTCGAAACTATTTAACGCGCATTATATTAGTACATCTACGAAAAGAACACACACTTCAAGCTATGTCGCAATAGTTTTAAATATTCGGCACGTTTATTAGAAACATTTTTTTTCGGGCCCCTCAAAACGGCCATAAGTGGCTTTTTCAAGCTGCTGTGTCTGGAAAAATAACAACCGGATTTAAAAAAAAAACTATAGAAACGATTGCTAGACTTCGAACCACATAATAATGACTACAGAAGTGAACTAGCCAGTAGAATAGCTAACTCAGTCACACACGCCAGCAAAATGGCTTACCTGGCCATAAACATGGCGGAGACGCCTACGGCCAATCAACGTAAGGCAGCTGCCCTGCTGGCCGGCAGCCAGGCCAATAGGAAACCTGTAGTAACATGCAGGAGTCAAACATACACGGGGCTGGTATCAACAACCTCGGGCAACCAATAAGCGGCGAAGTTCTCCCGTATCAAATGAGCCGCCACGTCATTTCACGTCTGTATTACTATTAAGTCTGTGGTATAACTATGCTGCCTGCAAATAAAAATAATGTGGTTACCGCTTAAAGTTTCATAGTAAAAAGGATAACAGTAAAGCACTGCATGCCAGCTGAGTAGATTGCGTGGAGAGGCGATAATGTACTACATACGTCAATCAACGGCAACCTTACCGCTGCTGCCTCACACACACAAACACAGCTTATCTAGGGAGACCCCTTAACTAACTGCTATTCACGAGAACCGCATACAGTGGACGAATAGACGAGGCTTAAGCTTACATATCACCGTGAAATATATTATGCTAGAGTTTGAACTCGCGAGGTTATGTGTCGATCAAGTAGGCGACAACGATACCCAGCATCCTTCATGAGGGACGTACATGTTGCTTAGTCCGGAGGATGAGCCAGGTGACGTTGGGCTAGAGCAGCGACGGAATGCAGCCCAGCTCAACATGGCCAGAAGTCCGTTCCATCGCAAAGACCCCTTAGATGAAATATACACCATGACACTGCTATCCACAACATCGCTCTTATTACTAGAAAGTGAAATGCTGACTTTAGTGGCCAATAATTAGGGACAAAAAGTTGTGGCGAGAAAATTTTTATGCCACTTTGCTTCAAAACCTTTCATACACTTCTACATCTTCACTTCATGACTATTAGCAGAATATATGTGTGCAGGGCCGTCTCTCATTTGACTGAGCCAATCAGAACCAAGTTACTGCGACACCACACTTCTGTGATATGCACGTCCCAAGACGTTGAGAGTTAGAAATATCCTATCACTGGCCATGAAACAGAGCTGCAAGCGCGAGCTTCCAGCTCCAATCGCATCCGTTGTGTTGCGATTACCCAAAGTTCAAAGCTGTGACGCCATTATTAGGGCCACGAACTTTTCGTGAAAAGAATTTTGCCCCAGTTTGTTTCATTGTCTAAATTCTTATCTGCAGTTCTGCTTCGTAGTCTGTGATTGGATGTTCTAACTTTCATGTGTCTTCGAGTTCTACCTGCAAATCACAATCGTGTGGTGTTGCAGTAACCTTATTGTGACTGGCACAGTCACTTCACACAGACACGCTGCCAATAATCATGAATTGATCTTTGAAAGAACTGTGCATTGGGAGTGCATGACTGGATTAATTTGCTTGGACATACTCCATTGCTAGGGCCCGGTAGTTTTCGCGAAAATATTTTTGTCCCACTTTGTTTCAGTGTCTTACGTGCACACCTGCAGCTCAACTTCGTCGTTATTGGCAGAGTGTTTTTGTGCAGAATTGTTATTAATTTGACTGTGCCAATCAGTACACGGATAACAGTGACACAAGTCTGTGATTTGCGGGTTTAACCTTCAGACGTTGTATGTTAAGGCATCCAATCACTGACCACAAAGCAGAGATTCAGGTGCGCACGTAAGGCACTGAAACAAAGTGCTGCAAAAATCTTTTCGCGAAAACTACCGGGCCCTATCCATTGCGCATTTTCGCAGTGGAGTATGTCCAAGCAAATAAATCCAGCCATGCACTCCCATTGTACAGTTCTTCAAAGATCATTTTTGCAATGGAGTATGTCCAAGCAAATAAATCCAGCCATGCACTCCCATTGTACAGTTCTTTAAAGATCATTTTTGCAATGGAGTATGTCCAAGCAAATAAATGCAGTAATAACCATGAAGTAGAACTGCAGATGTGCACGTACAGCACTGAAACAAACTAGGACAACATTCATTTCGCGAATCGTTCGCGGGCCTAACTATTACATTAATATTGTAACCAAAATGTGTAACTAAAGCTATACGTATATTTGTATCTTCGGAATCATACTATACCTCTCGAGAGCGTCTTAAATAATACGGATCTGTATTTCCCTTTCAGTACATCGACGCTTCGCCGCTTCTTCTGAAGTGTTCAGTTGACGACCAACAACCATCTACGTGGCGACCTGAATACTTGGCGAGTTCGCTGACCTGCAGGCTCGACTGTACACGCAGGCAGCTGTAATTTGTTCATTGGCTGCTGTCACTGTAGAGAGCCAGTTAGGATGCGTGTGATTGGTCCCTCCTCTTGTTGCGAGTGTCCTAGCTGTCTTCCGAGCAACCCGCGGCCTAGTTGTGGGAACAAATATTTAACTGAAACATTTTGGTGTCCGGCTTGCGCGAACATAGATTCATAGACAGCGATTTTGACAACAATTTGTTTCAGTGATGTGCACGTCTGCAGCTCAGCTTCATGGTCAGTGACAGGATGTATTCAACTCTCAGAGTCTCGGGGATCCTCCCGCAAATAACAGATGCGTGGGTGACTTAGTAACTTTTTTCTGATTGGTAGTCAAATGAGCGACGCTTCTGCACTAACACATTGTGCCAGTAACCACAAAGCACAGCTGCAGATATGTGTACGTATGGAACTGAAACAAATGGCTGCGTTATTATTTACCAAAAATCACATTCTTGAATTTTTAAAATTTTAATTCCAAAGTTCAGAAATTTCTTTTAATATAAAATAGTTTAGTTTTTTTTTTTCCGTATAGGAGACTTTGTAGCCATTCAACATCGTTATTCACTGTACATTTTTTAGTTTAGTATACCAGTTGGATTTAGTAGCTTACATAAAATCGAAAAATGCAAATTTCGACGTTTAATAGTCATTACGAAAAAACTATAAGGTAAAAAATTTTATATGAGCAAATTTTAGTCGCAATAATTTTCAAAATAAGAAAAACATATGTGGTACATATATAAAAATATGACGTTGAAATTGCTGTAGACCGTGCTCTTAAATGCAAGTCAGGGCTCGGGTCGGTGTTGGCTCGGGCCCCCTCACATGTCTCGGACACAGACAAAATTGTAATACAGACGTGAAACGACGTGGCGGCTCATTTGATACGGGCGAACTTTTTTTTTTTTTTTTTCTGTTTATACAGCCTTGTGTCTGTTTGGCTTTTCTATGTTTCCTATTGGCCTGGCTGCCGGCGTTTCCGTCATGTTGCCAACCAACGAAGCCATTTTGCTGGTGTGTGTGTGGCTGATTTTGCCGTCATGCCGGCTATTTCACTTCGGTATTCCTAAATACTCTGTGCTTCGGGGGGCCTGAAGTTTCTTGTATAGAAAGAAGAGCAGTTTGAATGTCTGGGTCGGGGAAGTTGACGCGCGCACTCTGCCCCGCTGTGCTCTGGGCGAGGTCACGAAGACTGCCGTCTCAATTAACGACGGTCACCCACTGATGTCACCTCCTGCACCGAGTCTTCGCCGAGTTGAGTTCACGGCTGCGTCCCTGAACTACATCTGCGTCTTCTGTCGCCGTTCACGTTCCTTTCTCTCTCTTGAATAATTTCCACTGGGTGTTCTGGTGCAAGGAACACCCTGTGCGTCCTCTAGTACTCTGGCGGTCAGGCTTGAAAACCCATGAGTGCCATACGGGCGACCAGGTAGCTCCACGATGAGGTTCTCTCCAGTGTCTTCGCAACTAATTCTTTTATAAGGGCTTTTCTCCCTCTATGTCACAAACATCTCCATGCATTACACAGTGATTGCAGGTATTTCACGCACTACTACACTACGAGTTTATCTAGACACTTGACGGCAACATCCACCTCACTAGTACATAACAACAATACACTACATCACTCCAGCCTAGCTGGAGGGGAGCTTCACTCCTCCGCCGATTACACTAACACGTAATATATTAATTATGGCAACAATCCCCCTCCAGCCTTAACCAGAGCACAGCTATAACAGGCACACGCACCCCGCCACCGTTTAAATGATTTTCAACTAGTCTGTCGGGGTGCTTTTGATTTTACAAACAACCAGCGAGTTATGGAAGCTTCGGCTTTCGGTCTCGCGACAGCACGGCCTCCGGGGGCATATGAGGAATCGGAATCTCCAGTGTCTGGTCTGGGTTGGACTCGTTGTGGTGGGGGTTGCCTATAGTCTGGGTAGACCTGGAGAGAACACCTCCTCTGTGACAGATATAAGTGTTGGATACTAAAGTGCCCGGGAGCAAGCCCGGTGAGTCTGTTCGGGGTTAGATAGGCCCCAACTCAAACCAAGAGGCGGTCGAGCTGAGGATCTCAGTCTTAGGGCAAACGGTGGGCGAGATCCTGGTATGGGTGTCCCTGCTAGCCTATGGCTAGGGACCTGAAAAATTCGCGATTTCTTATAGGCATACGCTAGAATTCCAGCACATATAAGATATTACCCTTTTCACAATTGGCCGTTGACTTACTTGGCAACTCCTGGAAGTCGCTGAGCCAATAATAACAATGTAACTAAACGTAGGCCCATATAACTGTGTCAGCGAGCAGCCAATGAACAGCTGTTGTCTGCTTGAGTTCACATATATTCTTGGAGGCTAGCCTACAAGGTCAGTGAACCCGTGAATTTTTCCCCTCTCTACTTATGGCGTACCCAGGATTTATGTCAGAGAAGGGTTTAACCTGATAATAATGTAATGAACACCGACCACCCTTTTAAAACGATGGGCCCTTCTACGGGAAACTTTAAATTTCAAGGTGTAAAATAGTGCTATTTTAGTGGCGAAACAATGAATATTATACTGGTGAAAATATTTTTAAGTTTATGATTTTTGTCTCAATTTTTTGTAGCTTTGGGAAAGGGAGGGGGCGGCGGCGTTGGGACTCAGAAACCCTGGCTACGCCCCTGATTACATCGCAGTCTTTATTTGACCTGGCCTAAGGTAAGAAGGACCGAGAGACGCGGGTCGAGGCAGAGAAACAGGCGAACTGAATGCCTCGCGGAGGGAGCACAGAGATGAGAATGGTAAAGGGTGGGGGGTGCGGCAGATCTATTCGTAGACGTGACGGACTTGAGAGAAACTGGCCATTTCCCGTCGTGCGATCCGGCTTGGCTAAGCTCGGTGCGTGGAAGCGGTCGTAAATACGCCTGTCCCCTCGATCACGTCCGTGCCGAAAGAGAGAGAGAGAGAGCGAGAGAGAGAGAGAGCGAGAGAGAGAGAGAGAGCGAGAGAGAGAGAGATATGAAGGAGTGAATGAGAGATGTTGGTCTTAGAGCTTGTGAGGGATGCCATGAGGTGAGAATGGTGTAGCGGGGGAAACGGGAGATTTCCGAGAAAACTCGCCGACTAACGAGAGAGAAGAAAAGGGTTAGCGGGGGTCGGGGGCTAATTTGCCGGGCGCTTGACCGACACCCGGGTACAGAACAGCTTGGCATACAGAAGCGAAATTGTGTGGTAACGTCTTTCATACAGGCGTTATTTTGTTTCAATGCCTTGCGTGCACATCGGGAGGTTCTGCTTCGTAGTTATTGGCAGTGTGTCTTTGTTCAGACACGTCAGCAACAATCATAATAAGGTTATTGAGACACCATACGTCTGTGATTTGTCGGTTGAACTCCCAGATATGTGAGAGTTGAAACACCCTGTCGCTGATTATGAAGCAGAGCTGCAGATGTGCACATAAAGCTTTTAAACCAAATGGTGCAAAATCTTTTCGCCAAATAATCTTAACTCTAATTATGAGAAGGAACGGGAACATTTTGTGAATGAAGTTCAGGGAGGACATACTTCAGACACGTGTATATTTTATTATCTTTAGCTATTAGAGCTCGACTTACATTTTCAAGTACATGTCGCAGTTACAACATGACACGTGTTTCTGACGTAACATGTACTGCTATGTTCGTAGATAGTCCGGCAGATGGGACAAACGTCTCATCGAAAGCGAAGTCATTAGAATCGGAATTAATGACTCAGACAGTGAGTGAGAGATTTTGGTCAGCGCTTAACATCGAGGTCTTTGGCACTGGTGAGGGGTGAAATGAGGTGAGCATGGAGCAGCACAGGATTGAATGAACGGAGGAAATGGGGATCTCCAAGAAAACCCGCCGAATAGCGGCATAGTCCGGCTCGATTTCCACATGTGATAATCCGGGGACCGACCCTGCCGGGAATCGAACCCGGATCGCCTTGTTGGGAGGTGTATGGTCTGACCATTCGGCCACCGCGGCCCTCGACTCGGACAGTCAAGAAACACGGGAGCAATTGGCCATGGCTTTTAGTTAGGAACCATCTAGGCATTTGACTGGAGTTATTTAGGAAAACCATGGAAAATCAAGATCAGAATAGTCGGACCGGGAACCTAACCCGGGTCTTCCTGAATGTGAGTTCGATGTCTTGCCACAGAGCTACATTCTCGGTTGGAAATTCGTGATTTGTGATAACGGAAGTATTCCAATACTAATATCGACGACATCTACACATAAACGGCAGCAGGTAGTGACGTTGTTCAGACTTTAAGGACGGTTCGAAAATGACAACGTGCTGAATAAATCGTATCAGGACTTGCGACTTTCGTCCCTAGGAATCTGCTTGCCTCGGAGGAAGACATGAGCCGGAATGTGAAGAACGAGGAAACAGGAGATCCTCGAGAAAACACGCCGACCAGCGACATCGCCCGGCACGATTCCCACATGCGAAAATCCGGGGTGCCGTCTCTGCCGGGAATCGAACCTCGATCGCCTTGGTGTGAGGCGAGTGCGCCAACTGCGGCCTCTGACGAGCCAACATGAGGACGTTTCAACCTTGAAGACATTCCTACGCCTACCGCATCCAACATTGATGACATGGATCACATAAATATCAGGCGGTAGGCGCCTACGAAGAGGGGTGTGGAGGAGATATCGCACGTCGAGGAGGCGAGGCAGTTCAAAGGTCAGAGACCCCGACACGCTATATTTATGTTTGGCCACGGATGATCTGGAGTGTCTGCCCCCGTACTGCGCCGCCGGACAGCCGGTCTTTTTCACGCATTCCTACCCCCTCCACCCTTCCCCTCATTCATCTTTCCCCTTCTCTCCGCGACCTCTTTTCGCCTAATTACTCCCACACGTTTTTATACCAACTAGTTTGTTTTTTTTTTTTTTTTTGTACTGTACTCCACTCTCTGGCTGACTGGTATCTTCTCAACTAGCGATCTATCTTTCTCCCATTGCAAATGAGCTCAGTCATAAAACAGCAGAGGGCACGTAATTGGTCGTAATTGCGTTTGCCCTAAAATGTAGTGTAAACGCCCTTTAAGGCAAACAACTTAAGGGCGAATACATGGCCCATGAAAACTCTTCAGTGCAAATTACTTAGGGCAAATGCCTGACGCAGAAAAAAATGTAGGGCAAACGCTTTTAGACCAAGTAACTTTAGAGCAAACGCTTTTAAGGTAAATGACGTTAGGGCAAAAAACCTATAGACGTGGGTTTAGATGTTTTGCTATAGAATACATTTTATATTAGGGAAAACGCCTTATAGGGTGTGTAATATGGAAAAATACCTTTTATGGTAAACGACATGATCACAAAAGAGCATACACAGAAAAATTAGACTATAGTCGTGCAAATAAAAATCCGTCGTTCATGCCGAAACAAACTTCGCACCTCCAGTAAAATATTATCGTAAATAATTTTTATAAATTATTGAAAATTATGACTTTAATTATATTTCTGGTCTGTGCATTTTACACTGAATAACCATTATTGCTAATTAATTAGAATCGGTACACCTGACATGCATCCTCCAAAAAAATTAAATAGGGATAGTCTGCGTACGACAGTGCTAGGCCTAATACATGTGTGTAGAAAAATATAAACATGAACTTTTTTTTCCTTAGAATTTAGTTTTTAATTCCATATTTTCAGTATAACTCTGTGTGGTTTTAATCTAACGTTTTTACAACAAAACTTGAAGTATGAAAATGTTGTGTGTGGCATATTATATTGTATGTATAAACATACCACGTTGTTTATTAGAGAATGAAAATAAATTTTATGTGTGTTTAGTGTTTTGCTTAGCCAACATATATATTTTGCGTGATAAAGTACGTATGTTGTATAAAAATGTCGGTCACAGTTTTTTTTTGTTTATCGCATAACTACATTGCAGTTTCTACTAAATTTTAACATTGAAAAGCAAAACATTTTGAGATTACCACTACATCAATGTGGTAGGTTGAATCATGTTGTAGCAACCACATTTTTTGTAAAGTGTTTCTTATACATAAACATTTATCTTGTTGCCTCTATCAAAGTATTTTGCTCTACACAACAGGGCCGTATATGTAACATGTAGTCTCATTATTTTCTGTTGTAATGGTATTTTCGGGAAGTAGTGTTCGTGCTTAGAGACACGATTTTTTGTGAAAAGAATTTTACTCCAACATATTTCAATGTCTTACTGGTCACGCGAGCTAGGAAAGGTCCTGGCACGTGCAGAGGGGATAATTCCTCCCCCTCCTGCCCCTAACCAGCAGAGGTATGCGCATCTGCTGATTGGTTGTAGCTGCTAATGGCACACTCAGGGCTCCATCATTTCCCCTCTTACTGGCTGGGAGGGGAAATGTGGGGCGGGTAGCTGAGCAGTAGATACCATTTCACGTCCGCTGTGCCACTCTCTCAAAACCTTTCCTAGACTGCGGGACCAATACGTGCACATCTGCAGCTCTGTGCCATGGTTACTGACATAGTGTCTTTGTGTATAGGTGTCACTCAATCGACTGCGACACCACACATCTCTGATATGCGGGCAAAATCCCAAGATGCTGAGAGTTAAGAGGGCGTGGCACATAATTCAACGCTAAAAGCATTAATCTTTAACTGTAGGTTTTTTGAAGCCAATTTGCGAAAAGTAAACAATAACAATCCTAGACAATAGTTTTAACCAACGTTTTAAAAAAAAATTGTTCCCAGTGTTACGAACTTCTGAGGCACAATATCTGACGCCGGAACCCCGTGCATTTAACTGCGGCACAAGAGATCACGCGTAACGAATTACAAGAGCCACGATTTTGTCGCGAAAAGATTTTTGCATAATTTTGTTTCAATGTCTCGCGTGCACGTCGACAGCTGTGCTTCACGGCTATTGGCAGCGCGTCTTTGCTCAGACACGGCCCCTCATTTGACTGCACCAATAACGATAAGGATATTGTGACGCAATACGTCTGTGATTTGTCAGTTGAACCTCAAGACAAGTGTCAGTTAAAACGTCCAATCACTGACTATGAAACATAGTTGCGGATGTCAACATAGGCTTTGAAACCAAATGGTGCAAAAATCTTTTCGCCATAAAATCGTGGCTCTACGAATTAGTAATTGTGAATACATATTTACTCATAGAGTTGGCAAATACTGTTGTCTAGGATTGTCATTGAGTATTTTATCCATATTGGCTTCGAAAAAAGCGTAGCAATCAATAAATATTTTCAGTTTTATTTATCTACGACGCACTCTTTAAGTTTTTACTATTTTTGCTATAATTATTATTTTTAGCTTAAACTAGCACAGATATAAAAAAATCTGTCTGTTAGTTTTATTTAAGATTTTTTTTTTCCGTGAAAGTTAATTTTTTCAAAGCAAGAAAGTATACTGTTTCGACTAAAACAACAATTAACTAGAATTTCGTTAGTTACATAACTAGGTAAGATCATAGTATTTACAACCTTGAACAAATAAGCACAGATGGAGAACTGTGGTGCTTACAATTGGGGGATCATTGTGCAAGTTGCGCATTTAGACATTTTTGGAGGGGATTGTTTTTTCAAGAATTAAATATTTAATCATAAACGAAAAATGTTTTCATGATTGTTCAAGTGCTATCTTAGGATTACCTACAAAATAGGCTAGTAAAACCAGAGCAGTTGTAGTTGTTTAGGATTGTTTTAACGAAATGGTAGCCTAAATATCTCTCCAGTACTGAAGTGTAACTCGTAGTAAATTTGTTTCTGAGTTTTTTGGGGATTTTTTTTTTGGGGGGGGGGGGACGAGCATTGGGTTTTGGGGGTGATGGGCACTCCTGGTGGAAAAGACGATTTCAAACAAAACTGCCGGACAGATTTTTTGTATCTGCTCTCGTTCAGACGTAAAAAATTACAATCGCTACAAAAATAAGTAACTAAAGAGTATTGCCTTAAACACATCAAATCACTCGTCATAAATTACAGCTACAGGTGTGCACATAAGGCAATGAAACAGATTGGTGCAAAATTCTTTTCACTGAAAAAATCAACGGCTCTATTCACGCTGTCGATATGCTCCAAAGTAGTTCTGTAATAATTGTGATAATCAAAGAGATATGAGCGGTACACAAATTCCTCTTATCAGCAGAAGCATTCTCATTGTTCAAATGTTTTGTCCTAGATAAGATGTAGTCTGATACAGAACTAAGGATGAAAAATCGCGAATCAGTTTAGGGACAAGAATTAACGTTACACACAGCTGCATTTGATTGTCGTTTGCAGATTGAGCACATTTCATAAGACACGCAAATAACCACGGTAAGCTTTGGAAAACTTGCTAATCAGTATGAGAAGTTTTTAATCCATGCACAGGGCATTTATAATACTTGAGGTTGCAAATAGAACACATGCTTAGCGCTGTAATTATATAAGTTTGGTGAAATGTGTACAAATATTATTCTTTCCTTGAAACTACGATTGATGTACGGGAAACCATTTTACTATACTATTTTTTTTTTAAACTGCTATACACTGCGGTTGTAACTTTACAAGTCATTTTTGACAATATAGGAGTAAAAATGACGTTGGTAAAAATGGCAACTCAAAGCAGCAACAAGCTACCGCAATTTTCATCACCATTTTTTTTTTAATTTGTACCAGATTTTTTTTTCTTATTTTACACAGAAAATGTGACTAAATTTGGCTTTAATCAAATTTTTTCATCTCTCATTGTTCTCGCGTAATGGCTTGTTAACGTCATATTTTGCATGTTTCCGTTTTAACGACCACACTAAAACCAACTGATATACCAAACTCAAAAAAATCACAGTGGCTAAAGACATTGCAGGCTACAATGTGATGCTCATAAAAATAAAGAATACAAATTATTTGAATTGCAAAAAAAAATGCTGAAACCAAAAATAAAAATTTTAAAATTTTATTAATTTTTTTTAAATACAAATAATGTTTATTCTTAACTTTTATGAGCTTGTCATTGTAGCCTGAAATGTCTTTATCGACTGTGATTTTTTTGAGTTCGGTATATCAGTTGGTTTTAGTGTAGTCCTTAAAACGGAAACATGCAAAATATGACTTTAACAAGCCATTACACGAAAACTATGAGAGATAAAAAAATTTCATAAGAGCCAAATTTAGTTACATTTTGTATCTAAAATAAGAAAAAAAATTATCTGGTACGAATAAAAATAAAATAATGGTGAGGAAAATTGCGGTAGACCGCGCCCTAAAATGGACAAATGAACAGGAACGGCACCTATATAAAGTTTTTTTGCGCAAATAAATAAATATTGCATATATGAGGAGGGCATCCAAGGGCTTGGATATCGCATCGCGAGCTGCAGACTTCATGATTGGGCGCTCGTGTGCATCTACGTACACTGAGGGATGGCATGGATAAAAAGTCCCTATCACAGAATAAATAGCAATACTGACGTGAAATGACGTGACGGTTTATTTCATACGAACGAACTTAACCGTTTATTGGCTTCCCCGTGTATCTTTGGCTTCTGCGTGTTACGGCAGGTTCCTGGCTTACGCTGATTGGGGGTAAGTGTTCCCGTTATGTTACTGGCCAGCGAAGCCATTTTGCCGGCGTGTGTTCCTCAGTTTGTTGTCCTGCCGACTGTTGCACTTCTGTATTCATACATATCATCTGGCCTTATAATGAAGCGTGTGGGTGGTGGTTGGGGGAGACAGGAGATCACCGAGAAAACCCGTCGACCGGCGACATCGGCCGGCACGATTCCTGCGTGCGAAGATCTGGGGACCGACTCCGCCGGTAGTCGAACTCGGCTCGCCTTGGAGGGAGGCGAGCGCTCTAGCCACTGCGCCAGCCGTGGCTCCATGCGTAGGAAGCACAAAAGCGAAGAAGCGACAAGGACTACACTGACGCGGACACCTAGTGCTCCATCGCTCCTATGCGCGAGACGTTGAACAGTCACGGTGTGCCTGCAGTTCTGCTTTGTGGTTGATAATTGGGTACAAAAAGTATCTTGGACATACGCCATTGCAGCAATCCCGTATGCCCAATTTTTTTGCTTACCTCTATCGCAAGAATCGTTAAAAAATAACAATAATTGGTAAAAATTATGGTATGTCGCGGAAATTTTTTGTGTCCAAATACCCTTGAAAACACTGCAGTTTCTTGTGACATGTATGATTGGGTGATATACATACGTAGCTCTCCGCAGACTAATAACAGGCATCAAATATTACAATGTCGGATGATTATTATTAGTTTGGTCAAATAGGGCGACAGCTATTCATACAAACGAATGCCAATCATCTTTTCGTAAACTGAACGCGCGTTGAAACCCAGCAAACAGTCACGTTTTCCCGCGATAAACCATCATCTCTAATAATTGGATGAAGTCTCAGAGTCGTCTTGGGTATCATCAGTCTGTGACCATGGCCGTGTTTAGTTGAAGGCCGGAGTCTTGAATGTGGCAACGCTACATCGGAGTCCTGCTGCCGGTCGCTCATTGGCTGCCCTAGTCAGTATAGACTTGTACACGCCACTAAAGCTGCATCTATACACGTTGCAGAGACTAGGGTGGCCAAGAAGTGACAAGCAGCAGGCCCTCTTATGCAGTGTTGCCACATTCAAGACTCCGGCCTTCTACTAAAGACGGCCATGCCTTTACACAATGACATGCTGCCAACCAGGAAGCAGAACTGCAGATACGAACCTACGACAGTGAAACACACAACAAATCAGTGACTAATCAGCAGCCAGAGAAAAGTTCCCACTTAGACAGTAAAAGCCAGGGTATTGTAATGTCTCCAGGACGTAAGCAACCGTGGTTGCTAGGGAATAGTAAAGATAAGATTCAAGTGATAGCCAGCAGGGACATAACATCTCACTAGCTCGCACGCACACATCCACACAGCGACCCAGCAGACCGGCAGTTATATCTCAGTCTGACAGTTGATAGCACTTATACGAGCAAAACCTCGCTAAAGAAATATGTCTTAT
>PNEQ01080553.1:0-38796 GCA_003012365.1 Medauroidea extradentata
CATAGCGCACAGCGAAGTGAAGCGCACCCTCGCTCTACGAAGGCTCGCGGCCAACTGACTACCGATAAGCGGCTCCCTGCGTTATATACGATCTAACTGCGCGCTGATAGCATACAAGTACGCGTTTGTGGACGGTTTAAGCCTATTTGCGGCTTATTCCCACACATGACTGATTTTCAGCGTGCACCATTTCCCTTAATGATACAGGGTGTCTACTAGGTCACTAAAGTCACGAATTGTGAAAAAGGTCACGAAAGTCCCACAATAGTCACTAATTTGAAATATATTTTGGTATAAGTCACAAAAATTATTTTCGTGTGTTTGATTCTTGTCGAATCATTTGTCAAACATGCACGTTTACATTACTAGTATTTCTCGTGCACTGTGCAAATAAAATAAATAATTACTTTGTATATTAGTTATCATAGTCATTGTCACAAAAAGACAACTTAAATTTAGGTATATATTGATTACAGATTTTAAAATTCGACATGCTTCGCGCTCTATGTTGGAGGAAACATAATGAAAATTGTCGGCCGTGATGCACTATTAATTAATTCTGTTTGAACAGTTTTCAAGAAAAAGTCACCAAAAAGTCACTAAATTTTACTTTTACAATCTGGTAGACACCCTGTAATAGTATTCCATACTCATTTGGTGGGCTTTAGTATGTAAGTACTTTGGTACAGTGAGCATGTGTGAAATTATTGTGTAAATAAATATATTTCTCAACACATTGCAATGCATTTCAAGCATTTGGCATGCAGTGCCTGTAAAAATAATTTCAATAGGTCTAAGTAAAAATGCAACGAATTCGAAAGAATAATAGCAGTAGCTGCTGTGCTGTTGTATGCACACTCTTACACTCTCTTTCCATTATGGAAGTGGGGTGACAGGGTTGGTTGCCTGAGGAAAGTAATTGTAACAAAATATTTGCTAACCTGACAGAAGCCATTTTCTAGGTTTCCTCTTTTTTATTTTTTAGCACAAACATCCAAAAATCTTTAAATCTTAAAATATTTTAGTGGTCCATTACCGCATTACTTATATCTAAGTTTTGGCGGAACTCTGCGTATATTTTTGGATCACTTGTGTGCCTGTGCATGTGTGTGTGGGTGTGTGTGCGTGTGCATGTGCATGGGTGTGTGTGTGCATGGGTGTGTGTGCATGGGTGTGTGTGTGCATGGGTGTGTGTGTGCATGGGTGTGTGTGTGTGCATGGGTGTGTGTGTGTGCATGGGTGTGTGTGTGCATGGGTGTGTGTGTGTGTGTGGGTGTGTGTGTGTGTGTGTGTGTGTGTGTGCATGTGTGAGTGTGCACATGGGGGTGTGTGCATGGGTGTGTGTGTGCACGTGCATGCGTGTGCATGTGTATGTGTAACAAACATCTGCTGTAATACCACGTGCTGTCAAGGGTTCATGTTCGGTTCAGTTATACTGCCATGCGTGACACCACCAGTCATGCAAAATATTTTTAAAAATAGCTGTATTGCACTTAAATGTAATTATAATAGCTCAGGAATTTTTGGGTTAAACATGTAAAAAATCATTATAAATCTGAAAATTGGTACACAAGTACTTTTTAGTGTACAGAACAACATACTAAAAGTCCCAGGTCCTACTAAGCCGGCATCATTGTTTTTTCTTGTACTTGGAACACTAATTGAATCATACCTTCAATACATAAAACAAAAGTATTCAGCATCAGCTATTGTTGTTTTCGATGGCTACAGCGAAATTCTGTCTACAAAAAAAAAAAAAAAGAAAGAAAGAAAAGAGGAGCAAAAAACGGTGTACAGTACGTAAGAAATCTCTTGACATTACCTTTACCTCAAACACAATTGTAACAGTTTCACAGTCAGACTTTCTTTCCAATGGGAACAATAAGACAAGGCTTATGAACATGCTCTCATTGGCGTTCCAGAGTGCAGGACTCAAGATACAGCTGGCAGTAGCAGACGCTGAGACATTGATTGTCCGAACAGCAATAGAGGAAGCAACTGCAGGTCGGGAGGTCACAGTTGTGGCTACTGACACGGATATTGTCATAATGCTACTAGCTCGAGCTTAAGAAGGTTTAAATATAAATGTACTTAATCCAGGATCAAAGATATACAAGGTATTCAGAGACATGCAGATGTGAAGACTGCTCTTTATCCACGCAGTCACAGGTTGTGTCACAACCTCGGTTGTTCTAAGCAAGGGAAAATAGAAGTCATGGAAGCAGCTTGATAAAAGCAATGTTTAAACCTTCGCAGAAGTTTTCAATAATCCTTCAGCAGCAAAGGCCAAATCACAACTGCTGGTGACTTATCCAACTGTACACGTATGAAAATTTCACGAGCTTGAATGAACTCAGTGATTGTATGTTTGCTCGTTCTCTTGTGAGGCAGGCAGTCACTGCCTCATTTGAACTTGCAGGCCTTCTGCCTACCAGTGCAGCTAGCCAGCAGCACAGCTTCAGAACATATGTATCTACAGGTAAGTTGTAGTGAAATTGGACATTCTTTACCTTAATTTATAACAGTGCTCTAACTAGATGTTCAAATGTATTCTTCAAGTTCAAGAATGGATTGATAAACCACTTTGTCCAACAGATTGGGAATGAATGGTGTCAGGTCAATCACTGATACAAGTTGCATCTGATATGCCTCCCACACCAAACGACGTGATACAACTTATTTCCTGTGCCTGTAAGATAGATTGTGGTATACACTGATCTTGCCGTACTACTGCCCTAGGTTCCTCCGTAATGTATGTCCGCTGCAGGAGCAGAAATTGTTACAATATACAGAACCCTGAACTTGATGTAGATACTCTGGATGATCCAGATAGAATCTAACTGCTGCAAAGGATAAACCTACGAAAATGTTTAATATGAACCCTTTGTCTTCATCACTGTCAATGTTACATGTAACACGCAGCTTTGTTTGCGATGTGCAATGTGCTACAATTTAAATTCAACCATTTTGTCATCTGAAATACATGGCGTGAAGATATTGTTTGTACAAGTTATGAATTTTCTTCAATCCACGTGTTTACGTCACCTTAGTATTTGTATGATAAAATGTTACGTAAGATTATTAAAATTTATGTTTAAAATGCAAGTATAACATATTACTTATGAACTTTTTGCAAGAAAAAACAATGAAACAGGCATAGGAGGACTTGGGACTTTCAGTACGTTGTTTAGCACAGTTGATAGAACACTCATGCTAAATTCCAAATTTATAATATTTTTTTTACAGGTTTTCATAAAATTTTGCTAAAATGCCTGGGTTATAAGTACAAGTGGTGGGTATCGTAAAATGTAGCAATTCACGGAATACCAATAACTTCATATCATTTGGCAATGATAGTCATAAAAAGGAATACTTTTGAATAGCTATGTTGATTGCACAAGGAAAAAATGCCTCAGCGAACAATTTTGAGAGTGAAGTAAACTCATGCCACCTACCAATACCTGTCAATTTTGAACTGCAGTGTCTGTCCTGCAGAGCGCCACTTAAAGCAGTGTGCAGACAAATGTAAACGTTCAATGAACTGGTCGCGTCACTGGGTGTTGGTGCTTACTAAGTAAAATTATGCAGTCAATAGATACTAAAATAAGATCATAAATAGTAAAAGTTTTACAAGTATTTGAAATACAGAGAGGTTAGTTTCATTTGAGTTTGTTTGAGTATTGTTGTATTTAAATTAGAAAATACACGGAAATTCCGTGCCAACCATACAAAACTTAAGGTGACTGTTCTTAATGTTGAATGCAGTAATGGCCAAGGGATGCAAGAGCAATGCTGATGGCCTATCTCTATGTGTAAGCAAATTGAACAGCGCCATATTGCAGCCTGCAATATGTCAGTGTTCAATTTGGTCATGTAACAAAAGAGCAGCGTAAGAGTCTACCTCTTATATAACATCTTTGGTAATGACTAGTATTTTTTTAAGGTTAATATTAAGTGTTCACGTTATCCAGAATGGCCTACAGCAAGGTGTAATGCTAAATGTTTTGACTGATTGCAATCAATACTGGAAACGAACATTTTTGAAGTTATATGTATTTTACTTGTGGAAATATATTATGAATAATATTTTAGAAGAAATTGTTAATGTTACAAATCCCAGCTTGTCCTACCCTTCCCCATATTACAAGTCCCTGTTGCCCCCCCCCCCCTTTCCCACTTCCTCCATACAACTACAGTATGTGCACATGTGCTGTGTTTCAGGTTACTCCATATTCGTGGTGTTCGGCACGTTTCCGGAGTGTGATGCGGACAACCTATTGCGATTGGTTCCTGCAGTGCAGACAGTGAAGCCACGTGCCGTGGTGGGTGGCAAGCGGTTGGTTGGTGGCACGGAGGAGGACCACGAGCTGCAGCGGGCACTCAAACTTAGCATGGGTATGAGTAACGTGTCTCAAGCACCCGTGAAGCAAGAGGAGAAAAATATCGTTGTCGTAGAGGAGGAGGAGGACGACGATGACGCAGAGTTACGGAAGGCTCTGTGGTTGAGCACCGTGGCTGCCAATGAGCGGCTGGGTGGCAGCACGAAGGACAGCGAGCTGCAACGGGCACTCAAAGTGAGCAGTGAGGCATCTCGTGTGCCTGAAGAGGACGAAGTATCACATGAGGACAGTGAGGATGAGGCTCTGCAGCGTGCCTTAAGGCTGAGCCTGCAGCAGGACGATGATAGTGAAGAGAGCGAGCTGGAGCGAGCCATTAAGCTGAGCCTTGAATGTGAGTACGACCATAATCTCAGCATACATTGTTTTCAGAAAACATTGGTCTATTATTCCATATTACACCAACAGACACTTGGTGAGTTACGTATGTAAAGAAGGTTTTTTCTGCTAGGTTAAACCAATTAAATAAGTTTTAGACAGAAGATTACAGTATTCACAGGCTGGTACTTCTTGATAGTTACACACACATGCAAAAGGACGAACACATTGTTGCGCGACGTTTCACTGGCTAGGACAGCTTCATCAGGCGGCGACTGAACTCACCACCTGTTGAAGCTGGCCTAGCCAGCGAAACGTCGCACAACCGTGTAACAATGTGTCCTTTTATGTGTGTGTGTGTGTGTGTGCGCGCAACTATCAAGAAATACCAGTCTTTGCATATCTTCTGTCTATTTATTTAATTGGTTTAACTAAAAGACACTTTAATTGTTATGTAAATACAGTGGAACCACTTTTGTACAATTCTCAAGGGACCTGGGAAAATTGTTGTAAGATGCAGGAAAAAGTAGATAAAAATTGAGGGAACGTGTAAAAAAAGGGGCTTTACTGTGCTGTAAAGTACCGTTGATCCGAACATCCAGCTATCCAAAAGAGTGTGTAGGAAAACAATAAACACAAACCTAAATTTTAATAACAGTTACCAAGCAAGGTGCTCTCTGATTAGGAGGAAGTAGGTTTAAGTTCCAGTTTAAGTGATCTGAGTTTGGTTTTCCATGTTGTCCCGAAATTGCTCTAAGTGAATGCTGGGGTGATTCCTTAACAATTGCCATAGCTGAATCTTCAGTTTCTATCATTGCATCAAGTTTTTCCAGCATATTTAATGACGTTGCTGTCAGTGAGACATAATGTCTACGTACATTGTTTTTAATAAATTTTTAACGTTTAAAAATGTGATCAAAGTGCACCAAATGCAGCCTCTAGAGGTAGGTAACGTGAATGTGTGGTGTTACCTTTTGCAGGTGAAAGTCCAGGTGGTAGAGTGGATGCAGAGGAGGTCCGCAGAAAACGACTTGCGTACCTTCAAGGTCGCAGTGGTGGTTCGCAGCAAAGTATTGACCTGCCATCTGCCTCGCTGGCAGAGTCTCAAGTGAACACATAGGCCTTGGCCAGACATTTCTCTTGTATATCTAGTCCGCTCGTTAACTATTTGTACAACATAACATGCTCGGGGAGGGGGGAGAGGACAGACTGTCGCACGCCAGTGGTGAATGTATGTACCTGTTTTATTCTATTTCATTGCTATGCGGTTTGTAAATATTTATGGTTGATTTTGTTTTTAACCTAATTTTAACGTTTACAATTTTACTGTGTTTGCTTCTTAAGGACGTTGGACCCGTAACAATTCAAAATTTTATATTTGTGCCAAACACTGTTCAACTTTTACACATCAGATAACATGTCATTTCCCCGAATAAAAAAAAATTAGGGCCCATAGTTTTAGCATAATCACCTATTAAAGTCACTAAATGGCAGTTGCGGTGTAGCCAAAATAATAAAAAATAATTAACTTGCAGAAACAAGATAATTCATATCGATACTTAATGATGTGAACTACTTCAAGACACTTTTGTAAACACAAAGCGACATATTTTTTGTATTTTTTAGAAATTGATGAAAATGAGTAAATTTTTGCATAACTTTGACTTTCGGCTACTACTGAAATATTCAAAACTAACTTTTGTCAAACATGTCATGAAATGCATTGATACGCTGACTTTCAGTTTCCGTAATTTTGAATTTATTAGTTAGTTACTTTTTTTTATTTTGGCTGCACCGTAATGGCCATTTCGTGACTTTGATGAGTGATTTTGCAAAAACTATGGGGCCTAATTTTTTTTTTATTTGGGGAAATGATGTGTTATCTGATGTGCAAAAGTTGAACGGTGTTTGGCACGAATATAAGAAAATGAAATTTTATGGGTCTAACGCCCTTAATGAATGGCAGTGTCCACAACTTTTTGGACAATAACAAACATGTTTTTACAGGTTGAATATTTTTTTTGTGTGTGTGTGAAGAGTTCTGAAAATTTTATTTGCCATTGTTGAAAAGTTTAAAACATTAATATATTGAAATTCTGTGATTTTAAATGGTGTGTGTGTGTGTGGGGGGGAGGGGGAGGGGGGGGTCTCATATTTTAGTTTGCCTGTGCATATGTGGAATTCTTATTACAAGATGACTGAGAGAATTGTGAAGTTGGTTAAGCTGAGAGGAGTTGGTAAGAAAGAGAAGGTGTTGATAAAATACAGCTCTCGTAAAAGTTGTGTGTATGAAGTTTGGTTTTGATGCTTGATGCGGAATGCGTACTATTTATGAAAATAACATGATTTTATATAATGGCTGTTCAGACCAGAGAATAAATTTGAAAATTAAGACTAGCAAATAGTGCAGAAATGTAAGCAGTCGCATGTTGTAGAATGATTGTACCGTTTAGTTCCTCTTTATTTTATATTTCGCCTTAAATTTTGCTTAAAAAAATAATTTGAAAATGACATGATTAACTTTTCAGCACCAAACCTTTGTTACCGCACACATTATTCATTAAATTTTGAGTTTCTGTTTTGCTAAATAAATTTTTATTGATTATGTTGAAGATTTTGAAAAACATTTCAGCCATGCTAATCATAAAGGTAGCAGTTTAATGTTAACGCTACATATAGTCCATGATAAGACCTTTTAAATGAGTGTCGGTTACATGTTGGTCCAGAAAATATTTTCTGTCAGTTTAGTTAAAACAATACAGTACAATTTAAGAGAAATAGTTCTTAACTACCTACATGATTTTTATAAGAATTGGTATTTTCTGTTGTAAATGACATGAAGGTTAATTTGAATTTGAATGCATAAAAATGTTAATAATGTCTGTGCTTGTGTTTTGAGGTCGTTAATATTTTGTGCTTTCTATAGAGATGACTTGCATATAATTTTATTATTATTTTTTGAAAGCGCAGCATTGAAACTGTGAATAGCCTGTAGTGTAATCTGTACAGAGTACATAAATAAATTTCAAACTCCGTTTTCTTTAATAGATAGTACAGTATAATCTTTCTCAACTGTGATAACTTGACCAAAATATATTTAAATAAGAAACCAATATATAGTGATAAGTGTGATAATCCAGTTTTTCAATTCATAGTATACAAAAACTATCCTGCAGTTAATTCTTTTGACGTGCTTTGTGTATACTGTAGTTAAATTTCTGTAATATATAGAAGTTCAAAAAAAACTACCTTGTTCTTGTTATTGCGTGACCTATCACAATACAGTATCTTTAGCAAAAGTTTAAACCCATACAGAAGCCTTGAATTTAGTTGTGTAAAGCGAACACAGTCACTCCACAAGTCTTGGATAAAAATTTTCCATTTGTTTATATGGTTTGTATTAAAAGCATAGTTTCAGTTCTAATGTGGCAGGAAATACAGAAGACTCAAGGCTGAGGGGATGAAGGAAATGTTTTTTATAGCGTTACTATAGTTGGGACTCTTTAACAGATCATTATGCGTAGTGGAATACAGTATTTTCTATGTACAATTCTCTACCGTGATGCTTAAAACAAATTTGGTGAATATTGTTTAATAAGTTTAAACTACTGATGTGTGTTGTAACTTACCTCTTTTACATAAATGTACTGTAATCGTGCAGGGTACATACATTTCGAGTTTTTATCTTTTAAGTACTGCTGTAAAAATTGTGTAACTCAGACAACCTGTAATATGGGTATAGTTGTAACACAAATTAACTTTTGTTTGTAAATTTTACTGTTTAATTAAATGTTTCAAAACTAAACTGTGTTACTCAGTTTTATGTTGGATGTAAGTTTGAGGACGTAATGATACTTCATGCCAAGACCAAATCCACTCACCAGGCCAGTTTTTGGCCGCTAGGTTTACTGTAGTTGCGTACTATCACTTACTGTTTACCATCTGTAGTGTCTCCGTTCTACATCTCAGGGAGCTGGCTTAGCTTGTGTAACATTGCAACCATACGTATGTGCAAAAAAAAGTTTTTCATATGTTCTACTGTATGTACACTTCTGTAATTTATCCAGGGTGTCTACCCAAAACATTCAATAATATTCTGTGACTTTTGGTGACCTATTAATGTATTTAATTTTGAAACTTTAATTACAGTAGGCAAAAAACATTTACAGGAACTGCAAGTTCCATTCTTCTCTTTCCAACCACACGTCCTGTAAAGAGCATTTCCCCAGCATTTTGTTAGTCACTGATAAAATACTAAACTAAAACTGTTCCACTTAGGTGTGGCAAAAAAATCACAGCATGATTGTAAATACACAATCCCAACATAGACTAAAGAAGGATTCTTCCAGAGCAAAAAATGAAGTTGGGGAAAATTACTGAAAGAGTTATAGGCAATAAGATACTATTCATTGTCTTGTTAGTGCACACACACTTCACCCAAATATTGTAGAGAGACTGTTACACATTTACATTACCGATACATAGATTGGTTTGACCTAGGACCTGCATTCTTATAAATTCCCAAAAGTAACATATGTACTTTCTGAATAGGTTCGCAAGCTCACGTGTAACTCTTTGCAATATCAGTCATTTTTAATATTTAATACGTAACAGTAGCTTTAACAGCATGCTACATACGAAGGAACAGATGAGCATCGGCTGCTTCATTGGTTGTAGAATAAATGGCTTCAAAACTTTCAAGTGAACAAATCAAAGTGTGTATGCCGGTACAAATCACTTGTTTTCCAGTGGACAGATTCATCTTCCCGAAGTCCTCCGTTAAGGATACGAACAGATGTTGTGAGCAAGGAATTTACTCAAAGACTTGGATATCACAACACTGCATTTCACGTTTACTCTTGGACCAGAGCCTCTCATTTGCCATGCATACTTTTTCAGGTTCACGTCTAGATAGTAGTCGGTGACTAAATCACATTTCTCTGTAGTTGTTAATCTAAACAAAATGTATGGTTTAACAGTCTGATTGCAGTATTGTTGAAAAGTTTGGCTGAACTGAGGAATAAGATATGAACCAAGGAAACACTTATCCATTATGATGCAAGAACCATTAGGTTTACAGGCAGTCGACACAGAAACTTCACGAAGATTTTATATGAAAGGTGGACAAGAACTGTTTACATGAGCAAAAAACTGACATCCAGTTGAAAAATTTTCGAAAAGGAACACAATCTCTTTTGATACAGTTGAATCTCACTAGTGTTATAGAAACAGTAAATGCAGTAATCCTATTCTTGTTTTCGTCATACATTGCATCATTGTAGGATACTTCACTGTAGCGGCACCCTCTAAAAGCATCCTCAAAAATATGACTAATTTCAGTGAAACACTGTTTTCAGGAGTAAACTGTTCAGCGAAAGATCCATCAAACTTGGGACATTCTTGAAACAATATTCTGGTGAAGAATTTTTGCTGCACTTACAAGACACAGTCCATCACAATGAGGATTTTTCTTATAAGCAATCCGAATGGCGTAGAAATTTCCTTTGAAAGAAATACATCACCACTTACTCAGTTCTCTCTCAAACCAGGAACAAATGACAGCAGTTGCTCTGCTTCTTTAAGTGTGTTCTATTACCATCTACATTTATATGTTAATTCTTGTAACCATTTTCTACAAGGCTTGAAACATGAAACACCAGTGCTGTTTGGTTACACAGGTTGCCATCATAAATGAATGCAACAAGCACGTTGAGAAAAAATCCATCTGCGACCTTAGAAAACTTTATCAAAATTTTGATTTTGGGCCCAGTTCACATTTCTTACTATAGTAAGAAAGTTTACGTAGCAAACATTTGTGGTATTTTGCCTCTAAGGCAACAAGATCGCTGTTAAGGGTTAATTTGTTGAGATTTTCATCTTCCCGCAATAAGGATTTTTCGTAGCCTTGGCACCAATCCCTACAAGGTAGCTGCTGAAACTAATTTTTCACATCTGTCCTCTTTTTCATAAAAAATACAGGTAAACTTTATATAGGGTTTGTATAAATAAGACTGCGTAGCCATCTCCTTAATGGTAGGACTATCCTCTTAACTTTGGCTCATAATTTGAGTTGTAATATGGAGTTATAATTTTTTTTAAAAGAAAAAATCTTAATTTTTTGACTATTGAATCTTGATCATCAAACTTTGTGCTATTTTCCATGGGTTTTAATTAATTTATAAAGCAAATTTTCTCTTGCCAGTTGAAATGGTAATATTGTAACTTTATACTCTTGAATATCCTCTGGAAGTGAAGTGTAACCTTGAATTGTAAGCTGTACGATGGGTCTTGATACTGAGGAATAAAATGTGACCCCCTTCTTGTTGCCGAGCGCTAGTAGTAATTTGGTGGAAGATTTGTCTTGTTTTTGTATTTGGCTTAGCTTAAATGTTAAGTTGTTACCGTAATTGTGAGTATTATAACAAAGAAAAAAATGGGAACGTAATTTTGTATTGGAACAAATATTTTTACTACAATAAAATTTAATTTTTAAATCTTTTACACGTAGATGCACATTGCAACGATTGTAAAATTTTGTAGGGGACGAAATATAGTTTTTGTTTGAATGTGTTCACTAAAACAATAATACACAATATATTTCTTCAGACTATTTTTATAAACAGTTCCACACATGCCAATGCATTTATGGACATGGAACACGTATATAATTGTATCAGCTTACCTTATTAACATTATTTTATGTAAATAATTGCAAAAATGTTAAAACGCGAGATGTAAACAGGACAAATCTTCCACTAAATTACTACTACCGCTCGGCGACATGACGGTGACACTTTCTGTTGCTGGAGAGCATACGCAGTGTCAAGACCTCTTCCTCTTAGACAGTGAGCTCAACCCACCATACTGCTGGATGAGATACATCGATGACATCTTCACAATATGGACCTCAACAGAAGATCAGCTAATCCTCTTCCTAAACAGCTTTAATAGCTGCGGTTCACTTAACTTCACTTGGTCATTCTCTAAAACAGTGCAATTTTCCTGGATGTTGAGTTGGCACTACATAACGGCATCATTCACACCTCAGTATACACAAAACCAACAAACAACCTTCTATATCTTCGTTTCAACAGCCATCACCCATACCATGCCAAAAAGTCACTACCTTACAGCCTTGCCACCAGAGCCAATCACATATGTTCAACTTGCAGTGACCTTAACAAACAAGATCAACAGATAGCCAAAGCTTTCACAGACAGAGGCTACCCTGAACCCCTGGTCCAAAAAAACAAATCTAACGACCCACCTCCAATACCAGCAACACTACCGAAGCAAAAAAAAAAACTCCCTTTGGTGGTACCATATCATGAAGGCCTTGGCAAACTCCGACCCATTCTCAACTCAGGCTACAAAATCTTGTCCTCACCACAAACCCAAAACTTTCTTTCCAAACTACCTAGGTTGGTTTTAAGAACCACCCAACCTTCGCAACAGACTAGTATGCCCCAAATTCCACCTTCTACAGCTACCGACACTACAACTAATCTCAAAGGTTCCCACCTTGTAATAGCCCACGTTGTGGCTCCTGTGCCATCCACCAGCCCTCTACATCATTCAAAAGCAGGCTAACCAATTGCATTTATCCCATCCAAGGCAGTTACAACTGTGCTACCAAAAGCCTAATCTACCAGCTACAGTACGAACACTGACGTTGCAATATATTGGCCTCGCCACCAACACACTCAGACAGAGAATGAATGGCCACAGAGCAGACACCAGACACCAACCCACAGGAAAAACCAGTTGCTGCCCACGAAGCCCTCCATAACAAAGACTTTGACTCAAGCTACAACACTAGAGTTGTAAGGCCCTGCCACCTACAAGCAATAGCTCTGAACTCAAGATGATGGGAACTAGCACATCAGTACGTCACCAAATCCAGGCACCCACCTGGTCTCAATATAAGATAACGTCCCCAGTCAGTCAGCTTCCCACAACTACTTCACTTGCATCTCCTCATAAACCCCTTCACATCTTCTACATAACGCTCTTGAATCTCCCGCCTCATATCAGTTCAACCATTGGCTGCTAGGTGCTTCAGCATAGGTGCATTGGCATCCACACTGCAGTCAGCCATGTCTCTTCGCCCGAGGAAGCTGCTCTAAGCAGCGAAACGTCACGATATGCGCTTCCACGATGATGTGTTGTCCTATATTTTTGTGTGTATCTGTCAAGTACCAAAACTTAAGTACTTGTGCTCATGTCTTTTGGACATACTGATAGCTATAGCAGCCTCTTTCTTTCAATTGTTTGCATTACTTTTGGAAGCACGTATAGCAAAAGTTGGTAATAAATTACAGTCTCACAGTTAAAGAAACAGCTCAATACTTACAATTTTGCACCAAATCCTCTCAAAAATGATGTTCGCCAGAAATACACTGAAACTGTCCATTACAACAGTTTGCCAGTTTTTCAGTGTAATTTCACCAAAGATTCTTCCCTCGACGTGAAATGTGCTGAGCTCTTTTAAGCATATGGTGAACCCAATTAACAAAATTAAGTAGATTACATTGTATTCGTATTTTTTACTACTTAAGGGGGAAGCAGGGTCATTCCAAACACCACCACCCCTTGGATCCATTATTGTAATATACTGTGAAATAAACGTATAAGATCAATTAAAGCCACTGTCAATAACCAATACGCTACACCAGTAGTTTAAAGTTCTCTGAAAACCCTTGATTTAAAATTCTGGCCATGTTATTCCTGAGGCAACTACAAAACCATTTGTCTTATTGTTAAAAATATATAACCCTTTTTTTGTATCTTTTTTTTACAGGGTTTTCAATCAAATGATATTACAACATTATGATTGGTATTGATCATTTACGCAAATATGTGTATCATCACTGTGGCCATTTTCATGTCTTCAGAGGGGGTTCATGACCTATGATTAAGTCAGGGGAGTAATTTCAGGTTTTTCTAGGGGGGGGGGGGGGAAAGATTTTGTTTTCCGGCGACAGTGACCTTGTTGCATCTTTTTTATTAATTAAGCATGTATATATTAGATACTTAAATAATACAACTTCAGTTTTATGTGCTGAAGTTAGCGTTATTTAAATTTAAAACTACAAAAAATATATTTATACACATAAAATTCTAAATCCACGGGAGGGGGCGTTTGCCCCCCCCCCCCCTTGTGGACCCCAAATGACGTCCCTGGATTAAGTGTCTTTGAGTGTTTTTTCTCTCTTAATGTGTACGAGTACTGCATAAAATTTTGTACTGGTAGCCAAAGTGAAACATTTCTGGTTTATTTGTTATAACTCCGGCAAAAAAAAAAAAAGATCACTGTTTCTCAACAGAACACAAACTGATTTGCAAAGAATATATGAAATGTTAACCCTATTCAAGAGGTGACCTCTACACAACCAGTTAGGAATTTAATGTTGGTAACGATTCTAAAGCGGACATTCGGATGTATCATACTATTCCACTAGATGCCACATGATGGCCTGTATTAAAAGATAATGTTACATGTGCATTAAGTACTCATCCTCCCACTGAATGGCATTTGAGAGGATGTCTGATTACGTCAAAAAAGAGTAATTTTATTTGTGTTACATGTGAAACAGTCTAAGGTCTCCCAATTGCAACACCTGAATGACTAGGATTTGAAATAATAATTTAAAAATACTAAAATTATGATAGTATTTGTGTTGCCCTGCCCAAATATTATGCAATAAAACCTTGCCAGAATAGGCCATGGGCTACAGTAATTCTTTTCGTTTCTACATATTTCTTTTTAGATAGGTAACGTAGCAATCAACAACAAAATTTCCAAATTAAGTTTAAACTTGAAAATTGTAATACATCTGGTCACAAAATTAACAAAAATGAACAATAAATGTTAGGTACTATATTTACCACAACTAAGTGGACAACAATCTGAACAGGTAACGCCAGTTCGAGTATAGGGTTAATCATACTCAAAAGTATGCTAATAAACATATTCAAAAACAATAATTGCACAACACTAAATTTAATTGGATAGTAAACAAAAAATCCTAGTTAATATCAATTGTAGCAAGGATTTTCTGTAACAGTTGTCTGGGGTAATGGATGTGGGTAGTTTTAGTTAATTCAGTTCTAGCACAGCCTTACAAAAACAATTAAATGGGTGGCAGAGTTGGGAACAGCGACAGGAAAATAGACGTTGTACAACGTTCATCACAGCTAATCAGAGAATGAAACAAGAGTCAAATATGTGAGCCAGCTACACAATAATAATCTTGTTGCAACAGAAAAAAGTGGAACTTTTTTTTTTCTGACAAAACAGATAAGGACTTTATATTTTATTTGCCAAAACTAAATCAGGTGGCTACACGTAGCCAAATTCTGGCCACCAATTCCAGTTATATGTGGCACGTGTCAATTTGCGTTATGGAGGTGTCGCTTATCAGTAAATATAAGAGGATCATACATTAATTTTTGTCATTTGTGCCAGGTTTTATTTTATAGGCTTGCCAGTTTTGACATGTTTTAAGAGACATTACCTTAAAATGCTTCGAGGGCCATACAAATCTGAACATTTTCAATTTGCAGGTATCTTTACGTAAATATTTATTGCAAAGTGTACCTAATATTTGTGAAATGTTGGTATTATAAATAACA
The DNA here is from genome assembly GCA_003012365.1 of Medauroidea extradentata. Lineage (NCBI taxonomy): Eukaryota > Metazoa > Arthropoda > Insecta > Phasmatodea > Phasmatidae > Medauroidea > Medauroidea extradentata. The sequence continues at coordinate 15,351 of PNEQ01080553.1, forward strand.
TGTTTGTTTCATGTATTCTTTGTGAGATGTAAGATTTTTATACTGAACACATTATTTGAATTCTGCCTTATTGAATTAACAGGTTACAAAATGGGGTGTTGGTAACTAGTTGAAATTACCTTGTTGGAAAGATTATTTTGGTTTCTGTTTAAACACGTTGCAGGTGAATCCATTTTCATCCAAGGCATGTCATCTGATAAAGTATATATAAACAGTGAATAAGATCAGAAAAGTTAATTTCATTAAGTAACTGGCTGCAAATTATTAACTGTATTGCCTACAGCATTTTACACGCTAAATTACAATTTTCCAATGACCTTTATCACAAACAGAAGAATGTTCATGAGCAACTTAATGTGTGTAAATGTGGAAAAAGGTATTACGGTGAACTTCAACAGCATAATCTTTCCACAAAATTTGCAATGTAACGGCAGCCATGTCGTAATTACAAACTGTCCGGCACATTTTACCACATTTTTATGAACTCTCTAGCTTGTCTTGTTTGTTCGGTACAAATGGGGCAAACAATTTTAAACTAACTTCCTGATCATCTAGAGACTTAAAATTTTAAACATAGCTCAGAACTGGATGGCAATGCAACATAAGAGAATAATACTGTAAAATAATTTACATTTATTTTTTTTAATTAATACGTTACTAACGAACTTCCAATAAACTAGAGACTTTAAAATTTTTTAATTGCACGATTATTGATTCACCACATTAAGGTTAGATGTAGGGTTTTCTGTTTACCATACAATTCCCACAGAGAGTTGATTTTACGGTTGGCAGGAACCTATTTTTAATGAAAGTGTTGTAAGTGTATAACGACCTGTTTAACCAGCAGGTATTTATAAAAACTTAATATCATATAATATATTTATACATACCACTTGGGTACTTAAGGCCTCGCTCTCTAGTTTTGCAGTGGTTTCAAAAAAATTTTTTTGAACGCAAATTAATACATACGTAAAAAATTCATTCTTACAGTTTTAGGACTTGTATAACGTCGCTTGTATCTGAATTTTTCTGTTGCAATACACCAAATATATTCTTAGATTTTTGCTCCTGAAATATCACATATTTTGTGGTCAAAATCTATCAAAAAAAATTTGCTAGCAAACGGTAGGCATTATTTTGAAAAATGCTCTGGTAAAATTGTGTATTGTGTGACTATAAACAGCCTAAATTTTTTCAAATGATTTGGTTTAAAAATATTTTAGTTATTTTCAATTGTTTGAAATAAATGAAAGACCATGGCCTTAACAGATACTTGTATATAGTGGATACGAGTTTTACAAGTAGGGGAATGTAGATGCACACTTTGTAGAGGTCTGCCTTACCAACCATCTTATGGTGCACAGATATCAAAACACATGGCTATGTTTGTGTTTGCATGCAGCAATAAGCTACTAACTGGCTCAAATATAAAGTAAGCAGGGCTTTATCAAGTGCCTGTGAGTGCTTAGTTTTTTCTTCCTATACATGTGGACAGCACTTTTTTTCTAGGTCTACCTTTCATATACTACCTATCTTCTAAATATGTGTACCTTATAATAAAAATAACAATGGCATTGGACAATCATTTATATGATAAATGCAGCTTGAATAAACATGGGATTACTGTTATGACCTAAGGACCTCTTTTTACAATATTAATATATAAAATTAAGTGTTTTCACTCAGTCATTGACGTACAGCCAAAACCGCTGAACCTAGAACCACGAAATTTTGAGGGTAGCTTCCTCTTAACCCGTAGGCACCAAATAAAAACGGATTTTTCAAAATTCAAAAATTAAAGTGGTGAAATGTATTTTCAGAGAATCCCTAATATATCATTAACCTGGAAAACTAATTTTTTTTTTTAACTTCAAAATATTGCCTAAACAAATACATGCAAATTGTTTTGATTTTGCAAAATTCAAAACTAAGGGGTTGAAAAGCTGTAAAATGTTTTTTCGTCAATCCTTGACTCCTCTTAAACCAGTTTAGGTATCACTGTGATTATTCTTCAGAATGAAGCTTAAATAAATATCTAAAGATTATTTTCAGGATTTTGCAAAATTCCAACTCATAAGCAGTTAAAAAATAAACTGTGTTTCCAATTACTCATCTTGAACTCCTAAACCAGTAAAAAAACAAGTAGATAACTTTTGTTTTAAAATGAAAATTGCGTAAATATCTAAAAATTGATTTCAGGATTTTGTGAAATTAAATCATTTAGGGGATGGTAAAATGTAAAATGTTACAGAAATCCCGAAAAGCAGGAATGATCACGGAGAAATAATTTAAAATTTGTTAGTTTTGCCATCCTATTAATACAGTACGTACACCTCTTTGGGAACAGGCCTGTGTATCTTTCATAATGTGTTTGGTGTAGTTGTTTGGAACACTAGTAGGTGGTTTTGGGTTCGAATCCAGTGCAAGGCAAGGCCACAGGGAACTACTGTAATATTATATCCACACATATTAGTGGCAGCTGGCATTTTCTATTTGAAGTGGCTTCATCTTGAAGTGTAATCAGTCACTAAGGGGTTAAAAAAAGGAATATGCATTTTTTCCTATATCTTTGATATCTTATATACCTGGTGAGGTACCATTACGCTATGGGGGTGAAAAGTTGTAAAATGTGTTTCCACCATATCCTCAGTATCTTTTAAAACAATAAACTACTGTTACGATTTTTCTTCAAAAATTGCATGCGTGCAAAGCCGCGGCCGGGCAACTAGTATTTACATTTTTTCAACACAAGATTTTTAAATACTGTTTTAAACGTGCTGATTCTTGACATATGTTCTTAATAGTTTTAAGAGTAACCAAAGTTTAATATGAGCTTTGCTTGTATCAAATAAGCACGCCTTAACAGCAAGGAAATAAAGACAAAAATAATGTACACATAGTCAAAGTCAACCATTTATTTCTTGGCAACGTTGCTGTTCAAGTATAAAATATTGCTCTCTTGAAATTACACATTAAACACACAGTACATATATACAAAAGCTATCTTTGGAGCAAAGGCACAAATTTCATTTAAACACACATATTTCGCTGCTTACAAAACATATTGCTTAAGATAGTCATATTCAATTCTACTCACACACCTAGGAACAACTTTCACAATAAAATGAATCTGTCATCTTTATCAACACTGTAACAAGTGTCCTTTCATAGAAATCTATCCCAATGTGAATAAAACACGACAAACACACAACACCCATAACTTCTGTACATAAAAATATTTCTAACGTAAGGCATATATACAAGAAAAATATGTATAGTGCACAATTATTGTCCTAAAATAATCTTTTTGAGAAACATTTTGTACCCTGTTTATACACATGAATTATAAAATGTTTCTGGACTAGATATGTTATATGTGACCCGTTCACGGATTCAGGCACAAAAGTAGACGGTTTATTTGGTTTTCAAAACATAACAGTTATGATAAAATGCCTCGTGATGATCTGGCAACATGTTGCACACCGATAACACCAAGCTGTATCACTGAATCTGCGATCAACAACATACTCAAACAGGAAAACGAGTCAGTTAACATGGCAAGCTGAAAGTAAGCCTACCAAAAATTTGGCATTTAACTTCCATATATTTTGAGGGGAAACAAATAACTGCTGCTATGATTACATTCTGCTAAAGATTACAAGAAGAAATTATGATCATTGTTGCATATTTAATGTTAATCTATAATGATGTTACAAGTATGTAACCATTTTAACAAAGAAGGATGATGCAATTTTAGGTATTGACTATATGAAAAGATGCACAAGTAATCAAAGAAACTGTAAACCACTATTAACACACGTGGCATAAATCATGGTGGGTTTACACTAATATTCACAAATGAGTGAACTGACCAATAAAACTGACCACAAAAATGAAGTTATGATAAATTCACTTCAAAAATGTGCAACATTAAAGATAAAGAACCCATTTAACAGCACTAGAAACACTTCAAATATAAAGCATCTGTTTGATCGCAGAAATTAACTTCTTCTTGATAAACACACAAACACTTCACTTTGCAGACACACCATGCATGGGAGGTCTATGCATGTTGTTTGGCATGTGCTGAGAATTCACCTGGACGGGAGACACTTTAGGGGAGATGAAGGAAGGGTCCTCGACATACGAAGACCTGGGGGACGAGGCCTGCTGGCGATGGAAGGAGGACCGTGGGGAAGCAGTCACCCCATCTGCAGGCGACGAGGGCCGAGGGTGGAAGCCCATGGGCAACGTCGAGGTGACAGTGTACTGGGAAGGGTCCCTCGGCAGGGACGTCATCGACGCGCCGTCGGGCATCGAGTGCAAGGGGTGGCGCAGCATAGGCGTCACTTCGGGCTCGGCGTACGGCGTGGACGCCTTGCTGGTACCATCGCCGTGGTGCAGATCCTGGATGACGTGGAAACCTGGCAAGGTCTGGCCGCTACTGTAGAGCTGCTGGCTCGGGAAGCCCGCCAACTGCTGGTGCCTCCTCTGCAACGTCAACTGTGTGATCTGTCTGTTGCGCTCCTCGGGAGCCACTATCTCGCACAAGTCTATACGGCTCTGGCTGTCCGCCGGCCGCGACCGCTTCATCTTGTAAGCCGCGAACGCCGCCGACGCGATGGCCGCGCCGAACAGGAACGCGCACACGATGACCAGATAGACCCACCACGGGAAAGACTGCAGCGAGAAGTCGTCGTCGGACGACGCCACTGCGATGGCGAGACACAGCGCCGGAGGCTCGCAGCGCAAAGAAACGAGGTCCCGCAGAAGCATCTTGTGGTCCGTTATGTTCTCGTTGGAGCACGTTGCCAAGATGTGGATGCCGCGGTTCACGCTCCACGTCCACGTCTCGAAAAGCGCACAGTTGCACTCCAGTGGGTTGTCCCGAATCCCCAGCGACATTAGTGACGTCATCGGGCACAGTGTTCGTACGCGAAGGGTTCTCAGTTCGTTTCCGGAGATGTCTAGACTTGTCATGTTCCTCGTATGTGCGAACACATCCTCGCCCAGAAGACGTATCCTGTTCTTATGCGCGTCCAACTCCCTCAGGGTCGCTAGCGGTCGAAACACCGCAGTCGCGAGCGTAGTGAGGCGATTGCCGAATAGCACAAGCTTCTCAAGCTTCGTTTGTTCGACGAATAGCTTCGGGTCCAGCACGGACAACTGGTTGTCGGACACGTCCAAGGTCTGCAGGTTCTTCAGCTGCGACAACACCTCGGGCGGGAGCGTCGTGAGCGACGCGTTGGCAATGTAGAGGTGCCGAAGAGCGGTCAAGTGCGCGAACAGTCCAGCGTCCAGCCTCTGCAAGCGGTTGTTGCTAGCGACCAACTCCTGCAGCTTGCGGAGGCCTTGGAAGGCCGCGGGCGCCGGGAACGTTACCTCACACGACGACACGTCCAAGATCTTGATGGCGGCCGTTAGGAAGGGCTTGTTTGCCGACAGGTCGAGCCGGTTGCCGCGCAAGTTCACAGTCTCCAAGTGATTGCTCTCGGCGAAAGTCTCCGGCCAGAGGTGGGTGATGTCGTTCTCGCTGAGGTCGAGGAAGGTGAGATAGGGCAGGCCGAGGAAGGCGCCCCGCTCGACAGACCGCAGACCGTTGCGACTGAGGATGAGCGTCTTGAGCAGCGAGGGCCCGGCGCGAACAAAGGCCTCGTTGCGCAGCGCCGTCACGGTGTTCTGCGACATGTTGAGGACCTGCAGGTCGGCAGGGAGGTTGCCGGGGATGTCGGTGAGATTGCAGCCGGACAGGTCGGTCTTGAGGCGCGCGCTGTTGGCGGCCACTGTGCAGTTGCGCGCGAGTACTCCTACGCCCGCCACCTCGTGCACGATCACCACCAGCAGCAGCGCCCTCGCAAGGGCGACCATCTTACTACCCACTCTGCACCTGCAACACACATCGCCACCGTCAGACAACTTTCCGAACAGAACAGCACACACATCTCAAATACAACATTTATGTGCAGGGTACGGGAGTAGTGAGGTAAAAAAGGGGGTGGGGGCAAAGAGTACAGCTTCACCGGGCTCCGACACAAAGGCATCCCCATAATCCTACTCGTATCGGGCCACAACATTTCTTTCGTCGGCCCTGATAATGTGTAACGATCTTTAGATAAATAACACTACAATATGGCCATCAACCTTCGAAGTACCAACTTACGTGGTTTCTATAATGGAAAGGCATGCCACATGAATATTGATAAACAAATAGAAACTTAACCCGGTAGAAGACAGGTTCCTAGCCTCGGAACTCAATAGTACTACCATAATTGCAACGACGGAAATGAACACAAGAAAATTCTAATACCAAGAATTATTTGGCAGACCTGACCCTAGATCTTAATGCAATTGTGAGAAGAAGGAAACAAGTGTTACATATCAGGCTTCCTGACACCCATACACCGATGTTAAGACTATATGATTTCTACGCACGTTGGCTAAGGGTTACTGAAACGGTGAAAGTGAAAGTCGAAATTTCAGCCCGCAGTCTATGGTGAACGGGGCCGCTGATTGACCAATATGCCGATGCGAGTGGGCGGAGCCGCCACTAGGATATGCTACCCTGAAAACTGTCTTTGGTAATAAATTTCTGTAAAAATAAACTAAAGAACTACTTGATATTAAGCAATAAATAGTCTCGTAACAATGAAATGTCTTCAAATGATTTAAATAATATGATTTTGAAGTCTATCTTCGGGTTAGCATTACTCCCACTATCATTTAAAGAACAAAACGTCAAACCAATTTCGGCCTGCTTTTTTATAAGCTATCACCAAGCAGAATTAACACACACAAATTGGTTTCATTAATATGGCTTGTGGAACAAGAGTCGTTGACTTGAAAATAAATTCTGTGGTACATTTCCACGACCTAAATTAAACAACTAAAAGTATGTTTCACCATTCAAGTGCGTTATATTATTAGCCACACAATGACCAGATGTGTGTGCGATATACATGTGTGTAAAAAGAACACAAAAGACAAAAAAAAAAAAATCAAACGACTGGCACAATACGTGTTTCGCGGAAGTTAGGTAGAAAAATAATTAAAAATAAAAAACAATATTTTGCAGCAGCATTTAAAAATAAAGCGGTGCTAGGAAATATTCTCATCTAAACTCCAGAGATTTTTTGGATGCTAAAAATGACTATTTTTCAATCAGGTTTAGCTGCTAAATATTCACAGTTATTTTTACTACACCTTCTCACATTTATCCTTGTCCAGCCATGACACAGCTCTTCTTTTAAACAATTTAAAACCATTTTAAACATTTCAAAATACGCGCTCTTTACAATTGCCTGCCAGAAAACGGTGACACGAGCAACTAACGCCGTATTCAATTACTAGCTGATTTCACTGGCCAGTTACTTCAATGATACCAACTATACAGAATGACCCGGAAACAAACACATGATATACACACCACGCGAGTCCTGGGCTGAATTGGAGACGAAAATATTAGTGGCAAAATGTACTATGACACTTTGTATGCACAATGTGTAGAGGTACGTCAATTTCGCGGATTCATCTGGCAGTAACCTAGATTTCTCAGTCCTTTACACGCTCTGGATACAGTCGATTATTCATTGGCTTACAACAAACATGCAAGCGATAGCTCTATGAATCATTTCCTTTTTTACTACTGGATTTCAGTAGTCAAATGCGTTTCGTGACAGCCACCAGCTAATCACACACGTGATTATGAAGTATACATAGCACTGCGGTTAGCCCCCTCTTGCAGTCCACATACCTCACCTATCTTGCTATTACTGTTCTGACCTTCATATTATGGATGCAGGTTAAGAGCGTTCAAGTGAGGAAAAATCATAATTTTATATTAGTATAAAGTAAGAGTTAATTTTGTATTACGTTACTTCAGAGTACACTATCCTATTACGGTGGGGGTGGGGGGGGTGTACTCAGCCAGTAAATATAATGAAATAAAGGGGGGAAAAAATCACATTTTAACTACTTGTCACGGTCCACGGCTTGAAGCATATGAAAACCGATTATAAAATATTGTTACATAAAAAAAATGCCAGAAATAACAAAAAAATTGAAAATTTTTGAATTTATTTAATACAATTTTTTTTGTAATGGGATTTTATGTTTCAAGCCGTAGGTCGTGACGTGTAGTTTTGATGCGATTTTTTTTCCATTACATTATTTTTACTGGTTTTCAAGTTTTGTAAGAAGTAAAAATATGCAAATTTTAGCTTTTAAATACTTTATGGGAAAACTGGCTGAGATGATTTTTTTTTTTTCGTAAGAAGAAAATGAACTGCCAAGTAACGTCTATAAAACTAACACTATTTCATACAGATACAAAATTGTAATTTTCCTCCCGTTGAACACCCATAAAATACCTAGCAGTCCAAATATGAGTCTACGTTTACTTGGCGTGGTAACATACATTCAATAATACTCGGACGTGGAGCGCAAGAAGGGACTTTATTCAACAACAGTACAATTTTCTACTAATCCTTCCAGAAGACAAAAAAAAAAAAAAAAACATAGTATTGTCTGGTGAACCGAATTTTTTCTGGCGCGATTTCCCTTCCAACCGCTACCGTGCCACTACCAACCGATGACTTGGCAACAAATCAACGACTTCCGTATTCTCGGTTCAGCCCGTCACGTTTGAATACGGACCGGTTGATTGGACTTAAAACTCCGATAAAGTAAGAATGAAGTACGGAAACGGTTCGGTAGAGCATCATAAATAAAGGGTTAATAAACGACAGACAGCGGGCTATTGTGTACGAAGGAATTATAACCTCTCTTACAAAATATTTTAATCGTATACAGCATTATGTTTCACTTAGGTTATTTCTTGACATTTGTTGAGTGTGTTTGCTTGTTAAAGTCGTAGATGTCTTGCGCGATGTCAGTTTATATGAATATGAGGTACTCGCTCTACCGTACATACAATAAAGTTATTTTGTACTGTGAGTGGCAGGGGGCGGAACCAGTGCGTCGGAGGAAGAGGGTGGGTGGGGTTGGGGGGGATCGTATGATCCTTATAATCATATTCTGTAAAGGGTAGTAAGGTGCGAGCATTGACTTATCACAATCATGCGCTTAGTAGAGTTATTTATGAGGTATTGAGACAACTGCAAAATTATTAATTCTTACATAAAACACAACATAATTATTTTTCAATTTTTATTCTTAACCCCCTAACTACGAACACCCTTCGCCAGCTCGGGTGACTTACAGCACACACTGTTAACAACAATGGCACAAATACAAGTCATAATTAATTACTTAAGTAAGAGTTACGGGGCCTCCCAACGTGACCTTAAAATGCGTTGCAGCGAGTTATGACTACTCTCTTTTTGACGAAACTATTTACGAAAAGAACACAACTTCAAACTAAGTCGCTATAACAAGCTGTATTATTGTGGACATACGCCATTGTAATATTATGTCGTCCCTGAAATCTTAGAAAGAAAAGTCGGCATTTGGAAATCTACTTACTCTTTCTAAGATTTCTGGGACGACATAATATTGCAATAACGTATCTCCACAGTAATACACGTTGTCATTCTGTCCCACTGCATGAAACATTTAAAGACATTATGTCGCTATAGTTTTAAAAATTCATTATTTCCTGGCACCTCAAAACGGCCAAAAATGGCTTTTACAGACTGCTGTACCTGGAAAATTAACAATCTGGTTCGAAAAACATAACTATAGAAACAAGCGTTACACTTTGAACTACACAACCAAAAAATAAAATAATGTGGTCACCGCTTAAAGTCCCATACGTAAAGGATAATAGTGAAGCACTGCACGCCAGCTGAGGGGTTTGCACGGAGATGCGATAATGCATTACACACGTCGGTTAGTGTCGTCATTCATACCACTCCTGCCTCACACACAAACGCAGCCTATCTAGGGAGACCCCTTAACTTATTTATGTTCCGTTAATGCCGGCCTCCGTAGCGTCGTCAGGCTCTGGTCTACGGTGCGAGAGGTCCTGGGTTCGAAACCCGGCTCGGACATGTGCTGTCCCTTCACGTCACTTCACCTCGTTAAAGGGTCATAAAGCCCTCTCACCCCAAAATGTTCCGTTTATCTATGAAAGGAACACACTATAAACTACACTTCTAAAATTTTAAAAATTCAGCACGCTTGCTAGAATCACGAATTTCGGGCCACTTAAAAATGACTAAAAACAGCTTTATTTAGGCTGCTATTGCTCCGAACATACCATCTGAATTCGTAAAGTGCAAAACGAGATGATGCATTAGTTGGCCTAATGTCATACTATAAAAAAATTACAATTAACCACTTTAAAGTCCCATAGGAAAAAGACTACAACGAAAGCCTTGCACGCCAGTTTAACGCGCTGTGAAGAGAGGCGATATTCTTCTCGTCGAGCATGGTACTCTGGGTCTCATTACTCTACTGTCCCCAAAGTTCAAACGTGGAAATTTGTAACAGTTACACACACACACTTAATACTGTGTAAGCTTCTTGAACTACAAGACAAAGCACACAGTAGGTATGGTGAAATGGTCATTTCGGGTTCATTTTATAACCAACAATGTTGATAAATATTCCAACATTTACAACATACAAGTAGGATAGCCTCTTAGAACTGTCGAAATTGTAGTGACTTTATGTGGAACGGAGTATAACTCAATTTAGACGCTAACAAAACTCGGATGAAAAAAAAAGAGGAATCATTAATCCGACGGAGGAACGTCGACCACGTGACCATCAACAGAAAAAAAAAGCGGCGAATGGAACGCGACCTCGGTCAGGGCTTTCAAAAGTGCTCGAGCGTGAACCAGCTATATATAGATTCTCTCTCTCCTCTCATGCTTGGAAGCCTGAAGAGGGCGCGTCGACACGCTTTTTAATGCCTGCGAAGATGAAATGTTCCGCTTGTCGAGCGCGCACAACCAGAAGCGACCCGACTGCCTCACCTCCCTGTCCAAGCAACATCAATGAACTAGCTCTGCTAGGCCGTGTGACGACGCCTGCCTGCCACTTCAACCCCTCAAAACCCTTCCTCACAACAACCCCCCCCCTCTCGGGGCACCGACAAACCAACATACCACACCCTCCACCCAGGACGGCAAGGCACTTGAACCAACCGGCTGTTTCGATTTTTCCGGCCACACTTCGCGCGCGCACACTTCGGCCCCGTGTAACGTCCACGCCCGCAACCTGGCCGGGAGGAATATATTTGAATGGGCAAGGTGAAAAACGAAAACATTCCACATTTGACCTAAAATAAACTGAGGTAGCCAAGTTGTACTTTCTATGTAGCTTCATCGATTGAGATAAAGAAAGAAAAGATTCCACGATTCCTTACATCGCAATAGTGAGCAAGAGATTTTGATCAGCGTTCAACATCGAGGTCTTTAGCACTGGTGGGGGGGTGACATGAGGTGAGTATGGAGCAGCGCCGGAATGAATGGGCGGGGGAAACGGGAGATTCACGAGAAAACCCGCCGAGCAGCGGCATCGTCTACACCGCTATGGGACCACGAGAGTCGCTGCCGTAGTATTTACTTTGTTATTGTAGTCTATTACCGTATTTTGAGAATGTACAACAGTAAAGCTAGATTCAAAACCACCACTTAGCGAACGTGTGTACGTAAGTACGTGTAAAAGTTTAAACACAATGTGTCCATGCTAGCATTCACATCCTCGCGTAGCGTGCGTACGTACGTAACAGAGTTGATCAACTTTCTACTTCGTACGTATGCTAAGTGGTGGTTGTGAATGCAGCACGTGAACACGTAAGACATGATTAAATATTAATTTATTTTGAGAAATCATTTATCTTGCGGTAATAAACTATTTCATTCGCTTCGAAAAATAAAATAAATTAAGATCATCTACACTGAAATAAAAGTTTTGTAGTAAATCTTCCCTGCAAATTTATTTTGCAGTAACCACAAAATAATTTTGTGATGGCTACAATATTTTAGTCGTGTCAACAAAATGTTTTTGTGGTGACCACAAAATACATTTTGCAGGGTAAATACCCACAAAACATTTTGTAACAGCCACAAAACATTTATTTCTGTGTATTACAAACATTTTCCATGCATGTCTAGATTGAATTTTGTCGTGAATCCGGCTTAACGGTGTATATGTTTGATTAGTATAGAGCACTAACAATTTAACCTTGGCAAAAAAACACCAGCCGTCACTGCATACAATTTAACAACAGTTTACCTTTCCTTTTGTACGGTTAGCAGCGGGTTGTCGAATGTAGTTCCATGTATTTTCCTATTTAAGACCAACGATACTGAAATAAAATCAACTGAAATCGCCATATTTGTGTTTTACATAATTAACAAACTTTTTATCAAACCGTATAGGTTCCTACCGACTGCACAATTAATCTTACACGTGCTAACATTAAGTGATGTGTCACGAGAAGTTAGGCCCGATTCACAATGCGCAGTCTGCAGTCGACTACCGACAGCCGACATTTGGCAGTCGAATACAATTCACAGTGCGCAGTCCAGCAGCCATGATTTTTACGCATTGTTTTTAAAAACTGCTATTTAATAATCGGCCATATTTTTAACATATTGGTTTTAAATTTGTAAAATTTGCTTACTTTGCATTTTTAAGCATTGAAAATCTAAAAAATATTTTTCGTTTACATCACGTGGTTACGAGACAGGGTGTCCACTGATATTCAGTTTTGGAATTCCCTGACTTTTCCCTGTTTTCCAGGTAATATCTGTTAATTTTCCCTGACATATTATCGGCAAAACTGGAACTTTTTAAGGCCTGCATCGGCCAAATGGCTAGTGTGATCGCTTCACAGTAACTGGTCACTCCTGTATTTTGCTTGTGAAAATAGTGCTGGGACTTTGGTGAGATTTCTCAAGGATATTTCTTATCGTAACCCTGGTTAATCCTAATCTTAATCCTGGTTATTCCCAACTTCCTTCACCCTCACCGGTGTTCAAGACCCAAAATGTTACAAGCTGCCCTAACTTCTTGGCTGAATTGGTATCTTTGATTCCATAATTTTACATCAACACAGCACATTTGAATAAATAGCTTTAATGGAACAACATTAAAAGAATTGGATACATGCATTTGAACCACAGACTAGATACTAAGTGACTCAATATGCTGAATAAAATAAGAAAAACAATTTTATATCAAAAATATTAAATCAGGTTTCCCTGCAGTGAATGTAACCAGAAGCGCTTACAAATAAATTTACTGCGATAGCTAAATTGTAATAATTTAACTATTCAGTACTACAAAAATGTTTATTCTGGGCTGTTTTGTGTCATTTTTCCCTGACCCAAATGAAAATTCCATGAGATTTCCCTGACCTTTCCCTGTAAGATGAAATTCCCTGACTTTTCCCTGTTTTCCAGGTTTTCCCTGTCGGTGGACACCCTGCGAGAGCAACGTAAATGGTTGGAATTTTTCGGCAGTAGTCCTGCAGTTGAAGATAAAAGTTCACCGATCTCCGACTGCTCAACCGCATTGTGAATCGGGCCTCGAAGACATTTTCCGTCGTTAGTTGTCACGCGCGGAAAGATACGAATTGACTGAAAATAGAAGTTTAGCAGGGCTATTTTTAGTGTTCACTATATTCCGAACCGCCTGTAATAAATGCACTTGTATTATGAAAACAAGTCTATAATAATTTATAGTTTTATTCAACTTTAAACTACCCTCAACTCACCGAGACTAAATAGGAAATCGACTTTGAATGGAAATAACTTTGTGTACATAAAAGGTACATTTTTCAGGAAATGTTCAATTTGCTCAAGTCCTAACAAACCAATGTCTAATTATAAGTTTTCCCATTTAGTTCATAGTTTAGCAGCAAAACAGTTTTTCCCATTTTCCCGAAAGTTGGCCGAAGTTGAATACTTACCTTCTTCATCTCACCCATTCGATTGCTATAGGTGGTTTGCGATAAAACGAAACTAGCATATTAAAAAAATGTCATTTATTGAGACCTCAGAGGTTTATTTCCTAGTACTGTGCACTTTTATTGTTACTTAAAAGTGCTTCGTTCATAGTAACAAGTGGCAGAAAACTATAAATTAACTAAATGTAAAAAAGTAACTACTGTATCAAAATTACTCACTATCCTGAACCCCCCATACCGACGTGACGCATCACTGCGGCCATCATTACAGTTTCAGACTGTGAATCAGTACCAATTATGTACAAACGCCTGCAGTTTCAATGCACGTTCAAATACGAAAGCTTACTGGTAGAATATTTCCTCAATTTCGAGTATTTTATCATTTGCCTGTTGGAATTTGGGTTGTAACTGGGTAGACATTGAAAAAACGGGGGAGGAATTGCGGGCCCTTTATCCCCTCCCTTAAGAGTTTGTTCCTTAGTTTTGCAGTAATTTTGAAAATATTTTTTTACCTGCTACCTAATATTCATATAAAAATTTTGCTCCACAGTTTTGACACTAATGTTTCATCATAATTTTTAGCAGAATACTTTTTTGTAGCAACGTACTGAACGTTTTTGTTTATTTCGTCACCCAAAGTACCACTTTTTTGTCGTGAAAATAAGCCAAAATGAAGCAAAACATTTTTTTCTGACGAATGGTACATAACTTTTAAAAATGCATCCACAGTACTGTGCATCGTGTTACTGCACATTCATTGCCTCAAGTTTTTTTCTAAAACTTTAAGTTAAAAAATATTGGAGTTATTGGGACCAGTCTGAAAAAAAAAAAAAAACTAAGGAACAAGCCCTTAACCACGCCCCTATCATGGGTCGTTGGCAAGGATGGATCTAAAAGGGAGGGGGGCAGACTGCCCCGGGCCCCGGGTTAGAGGGGGTGCTGGTGGTGCCGAAAATATTTACTTGGGAATTAAATGTAAATGAATGTAAAAAATATACAATATCTACCAATATTTACACTTCTACTAGTTTTGTATTTTTATTAACCTTGAACACCATATAATGTTATAAACACAGTATTTATAATTATAATGCACACTTAAAACACTGCTAATGGCAGCTAGTAAGTACAGGTTTGGTGTATTTCTGCTATAATTTTATACTGTTATTTACGCGAGCGCAAAACAACGTATGCAAGATATGTTTATTACTGTTGGGTTGACTGGACTGATGGAAAAAGGTGGCGGGAGTTGAAGGAGGGGGGAGGTAGCAAATCACAATTCTTGCCCCGGGCGAAAGTAAGCCCCGATTCGTCCCCGGTCATAGGTCTAAACAAAACGGGGCCGAATTCTACCAATATAAGAGTATTGCATCGGTTTGATTATGTGATTAAAACACAGTTTTATATTTTAAAAATATTTTTAAAAATGCACATTTAAGGTGGACACAACAAATCTTTAAGGGTGTTCAATTGCAATAAAATCATAATTTTATATTTTTATGAAACATTGTTAGTTTTGTAGACGATACTTGTGAGTAAAATTTTCTCACACAAAAAAAAATTTAGCTATCATAGTTTTCTCATAACGATGCATCAAAGTCAAAATTTGCATGTTCTGCTGCCATGCAAATAGCGAAAACCAATTGATCTACTTAAATGAAATAATTCACTGTGAACTAACATCCCATGAGCTCTGCAATAAAACATTTTAAAACCCACAACTTAATAGTTTGAATTTTCTAAAAAAGATCACAAAAGTACAGAAAAATAGCAAATACTACATTTTTTAAATATAAATAAGTTCAAGGGATATTTTCTAAATGCTTTATTACGTATCCCATGGTATGTTATTTCACCGCGAATTATTTCGCTAACGCAAGTCAATTTCCACTATGACAGCAGAATATGAAAATTTTGACTGATGCACCATTACGAGAAAACTACGAGAGTGAAAATTGTTCTGTAAGAGAAAACTGTACTCACAAGTATCGTTGATAAAACTAATGATTGTACCGCACTTGAACACATTTAAGCAAGGCAGTCACGATTATTCTGGTTGCGTTCACAACACTCCGACATGCCGACATGCGGCTCGTCGTGCTATGGCCGTCGGCAGTACCGAAACGTAAGAGCACCCATACTTTATTAAATGTACGTTATTATTTCCATCAGCTGTTTCAAGAAAATATGAATGAAATGAAAGTACTTTTAGAAAAAAAGTAATTTATCATTTATTCGCAAACAACCTACTTGCTTTGTTTATAAACAAGAAATGAGTATACGACACGAAAATTAACAAGTTGATATATTTTCGAAATGTTGGATTGTAAACGAAAAACATTTTCCACGCATGTAAAATATACCAAGTATTATGAGTCGCAAGTAATTTTCGTTTCGTAATGTTGCATTTCCTTTCCCTACAAGGCCCGACGCGTCTGAAATAAGAAATAGAATCTACTGTTGTCGGGCTGTCGGGGCAGTAATTTTGTCTGACTGATGCTTGCTTTTTATCGGTTGTTGATCAAATTATGTCGTGTCGGGCTCGTCGAGGCATTGTGAATCCACCTTTACAATGTAAAATAATACAACTGAGAAGTATTAATTTGGAAAATCGGTCATACGTAACTGTGTTTGTTACGTTGTCCATCAAGCTCACTTCCGGGCACATTGTCCTTGCTCTGACTTCGATGGTTTATATTTTCTGACACAATGGCGAACATGGCTGGCTTGAAGTTAAACACGACAGTCGTGTTTCAAACAACGCGGGGGGAAAAATCGTGTGTGTATTGCGTTCTTAACTGCTTGATAAGTTACAAAGTTGTTAGAAATGTGTACTTCAGTTTACCAAGTATTCGTTCACGTCTGCTGCATTTTTTCCCCCGTACGTGACGTACTGTTGTAGCACGTTCGTGTAGTTGTGGAATTACGATTGCGGTAGATTACAAAATACGTTTCAAAAGTATTTTGTACTCAATAGCCTATTTATTAGTACACTGATAAAGTAATGTATAATATACACGAGATTTATATTATTTTAGCATGAACCAGGGGTGGATCCAGCTGTGGATCTTAGTTACAGGGGGCTATGCATTAAAACATAGCTGTTCCCACATCCCTGACACAAAAAAGTGGGGGCCGTGGGTTTTCCCCCGAAAAAAATTGTTTTAGGATGCAAAATTGTGCTATTAAAGGAGTTCCACAACTTTATAAAAATAAATTTAAAAAATAACAAAAAATCTTTAAGGGTGTTCAAGTGGGGAAACTTCCTAAAATTATATTTGTATGAAATAGCGTTAATTTTATAGACATTACTTGGCAGTATATTTTCCTCTTACAAAAAAAATTTGGCTTAGCAAGTTTTCCAGTAATGGCACTTCAAAGTCACAACATGTATATTTTTTGTTCTTATGAGCTGTCAAAATCAATTATCATAAATAGATTTAAAAATTTTCACTGAAACTACACGTCACTGGCTACTGCTTGACATGATCTAAACTCCACTACAAAATACATTTGTACTAAAAAAAAAATTCTGAAATTTTGAATTGTTTCCCTCTTTCATAAATAACATCTGGTACGTTGATATATTAATGCTTGGTTCGCATCGCCACATTGCATTGTACTAATTGTAGTTTTTTTTTTTTAAATTCTAATGAGAAAAATGTAAAATTTGCAAAAAAATACCACAAATTCAATTTACCTTGCGCTACAGTACAGACATTGCGATTGAGTTGGTAACGCGTAATTAAGTCGCAATTAGCCTGGCAAATTACAATTATGAAAAAGTTTCGCCACATTGATTGCGGCGTAATTATACGTTAAGGGGCCTCCCTAAGTGCACTTCAAATGCGTTGCTGCGTTATATTTGTATATCTACGAAAATAACACGCACTTCAAACTACGTCACTATAGTCTCAAAAAATTCGGCACGTTTATTATGAACATTATTTTCGGAACCCTTAAAATGACCAAAAATGAGTTTTCCAGACTGCCGTATTTGCAAAAATAACAATCGGATTAGAAAAACACAACTATAGACACAAGCGTTAGACTTTGAACTACGCTGCCCACAAATACAATGTGGCCACGGCTTAAAGTCCCATAGTAAAAAGGATTATAGTGGAGCACTGCACGCCAGCTGAGTGGCTTGCGCGGAGAGGCGATGTTACATTACATACGTCGGTCAACGGCACTCTTATAGCTCCTGCCTCACACACAAACACAGCCTATATAAAGAGGCCTCTTAGTACTGTAGCGAAAGGTAAACAGTATTCGCGGTACAGTAAAAGATTTAAAATTTTCTTTCTCAGAATTTCTAGAAAAAGGAGAAAAATTAAATTGCTCAATATAGTGACTGATTGAAATTGCGTTTTAATTAAACGCTAAAAGCATCAATTTCAAACAGTATGTTTAAGTCGATTTGTAAAACTAAAAAAACTACATATCTGTAGTCCAGTTTATACCGAAAAAAAATTACAGTCATAATGTTAATTACAAAATGTTAGTTACAGAAATGTTATCAAATTCTAAGCTTTGGTACGCTATTTTATTGCAATGTTGATATGTGTGTTAACGTTGCTGAAAACACTAGTGTTACTAACAAAGTTGTAAGAATGATGAACGAAGTTAATAGCCATGTCGATGACAAAACTGTCTACAACGTTGTTGATAACAATTTTCATCAATTGTGAGTAAATATTCATCTGGAGTAACGTATTTCTGTAGAACAATCTCGGACGCCGTAAATCTCGGACGTACATTTAATTGTGCGGCCGATGAGATCACGCATAACAAATGCGTCATTGTGTGTAAGTGCTTGCAAATAGTATCTAGAATTATTGTCCCCCCTTCCCATATTGTTTTTTGTGTTCATTTATCTACCATATACTCTTAAATGAAATAATGATCTACATCTGAATGATAGGAATTCAGTTGGTGACATATCATCAACGTAGAAGGAAGCCGCGGTGTTGTTCGTAGTCAGACCAACTCCCGCCACTGCGATCACAGTTCGATTCCCAGCGAGGTCAATACCGATTGTCGACTGTACGGAAAGTAGCGGACTTCATCGTCCCGTAGGTTTCCTCATGGTACTAGCGGTTCCCTCCGCACTTGCAATCCGCAGTGGCCGAGTGGTCAGACCACCCGCCTCGCACCAAAGCGATCCGGGTACGACAAACCGGCGTGTCGGACACAAGATTGTCGCATGTGGGAATCGTGCTGGACAATGACGCTAGTTGGCAGGTTTTCTCGGGGACTTCCCTCACCCTTATGCGTATGGTCGCCCAGCAATTAGGCTCATTCGAGGTGCGTCATTCTGGCCTTCGGGTAACCACACCACACGATATTTCCCCCATTTTTTAAGGTAAAAAGTAAAATACAAACATGCCTTATTTCTTGTTTTCAATCGAAACGCGCCCTAGTGTAAGGTTCGGCGCGAAGTCGGCATTGAGGCTGTGTGGCATAATACAATATTTAAAGTCGATCGCCGGCACCTACCAAGCTGCACTAAAGTTCGACACGTGAAACCATGTAGACGTATTGACATCGACATGTCGACCTCGGCTCGTCCGACAACTTTACAAAACGATATCGACCAATCGAGATACTTCGACACGTCGCGCACAATCCTAGTCGGAACGACTCACAAATATGAACTATTCATGGCAATTCTATGGCACGTTTATGCCGAGTAGATATTTTATTAGTAGACTACTTATTCAACACTAGTCAGTAGTATCATTTGTTATCAACTAAAAATTAAAAAGTGTCTTTAGAAATTAAGGACTTGAACCACAAAATAAAAATTGAAAAACTGTAATTATTATAAATTTTAACATGCTAGTATCCAGGTATCTATAATGACAGATATATCAAAAATACTCGCATTTGGATGTGAAAAATAATTTTACTGTCCGAAAACATGTGCGCGAGAGGTTTTCTGATAGCAAAATAAATTTCAAATCAAAACGCGAGTATTTATGAAATTTCGATATTACAGAGACTTGTATACTATCATACTAAAATTTATAAGAATTACGGTTTTCCATTTTTGTAGGGTTTGTGCTTTCAAGCCCTTTTCCTAAAAACGACTATTTTTTCCTTGAAAACAAATCATACTACTGACTAGTGTTGTATAAATAGAGTCCACTAACGAAATATCTACTCGGCAAAAAAGTCCCATTCAACTGTCAAGAGTAGTTCAGATATTCTCGACGACCGAGTATTCCAGTCGTTCGCTTGACATCTTTACTTATGACTACCTGCCCAAGCCGCCGAGCTGTGAGCACAGTATCTGCCGTTACAAGATTATTCGAAAACTGCATAGCGTGCGTAAATGACGTCTGCTCAAGAATATCACTTAAAGAACATTGCACACGTATATACACATTTCAAGTCCATCACGTTATCTACAAGTGTGTTTCAACGCTCTCTAAAATGTCAACAACGGGTGATTTTGTTGTCCTCCTTAGGTACGGAAATCCAGACGCAGAATCATTAAAAATATATAGGCGTGTACTATACACCACTATAACATTACATCATTAAGGAGCCTCCCTAGATAGGCTGCGTTTGTGTGTGCGAGGCAGGAGCGTTAAGGTTGCCGTTGACCGGCGTATGTAATGCATTATCGCCTCTCCGTGCAAGTCACTCAGATGACGTGCAGTGTTTTACTATTATTCTTTTCCCTATGGGACTTTGAGCGGTTACAAATTATTTTATTTGTTGGCAGTGTAGTTCAGCCTAACTCTTGTTTCTATAGTTGTGTTCTTCGAATTCGGTTATTTTTCTAGGTACGGCAGCCTGGAATACCCCTTTTTTTTTTTTTTTTTTTTTGGCAAGTTTGAGGGGCCTGAAAATAATGTTGTTAACAAACGTGACCAATTTTTAAAACTATAGAGACAAAGTTTGAAATGTGTGTTGTTTTCGTAAATATTCAGATAGAAATAGTTTCGTAAAAAAAAAAAAAAAAAAAAAAGAATAGTCGTAACTTGCTGCAACGCATTTGAAGTGCAGGTAGTTAAATGCTAATGTCACCACTGAACGACTCAAAGACGAGTTGTCGGCGAGAAGACAGCACGAAACTTCAGTGATTTGCGCCCAGAGGCTAGTGCGAGGCGTAAAGTGCATGATGTGTCGTCCTTACCGCTTCCACTCATACAGGCTTCAAACGTGCAAAATACCAGATTGATTTTTTACTTAAGGTCGCGATTCACCTCAGTTTTCAACGTCTTCATTTTTTTTATTTGTACATAAAAAAATATATTTTTTGTATTTCTAAAAAAAATGATATATTCTTAATTTTCATTTCAAAATTCAGCATTTTTATTATTTTATTGTTTTTATATATGTCAAATCATAGCCTACAACAATGTTATACACTATGAATTTTGTCGGTTTGGTATATCAGTTGGTTTTAGTGGCGTACATAAAACCGTAAAGTGCAAATTTTGACGTTTACGACTCATTATACAAAAACTATGAGGGATACAAAAGTTTCCTAAGAGGAAGATGTAATCACAATTTATGTCTAAAATAAGAAAAAAATATGTGGTACGAATATAAAAATAAATAAAGACGTTAAAAACTGAGGTGTTAAAAACTGAGACGAACCGCGCCCTTAAGAGTGCGTTGTAGATAAATAAACACTGAAAACATCAATTGACTCTACGCTTTTGTCGAAGCCAATGCGGATAAAATGCTCAATGACAATACTAGATAATGGTATTTGCCAAATTTATGAGTAAATATTTATCCAGAATTATTAATTCGTTACGCGTGATCTCTTGCGCCGCAGTCAAATGCACGAGGTTTCGGCGTCGGAGATTGTGCCTCAGAAGTTCGTAACATTGGAAACAATTTTCTTTAAAACGTTGGTTAAAACTATTGCTTAGGATTGCTATTGTTTAACTTTCGCAAACTGGCTTCAAGAAACCTACACTTATAGATTAATGCTTTTAGCGTTGAATTATGTACCACTCTCTCTTAATGATTTGAAAAAAAAAACTTTCAGGCCGTATGCAGCTATACTATGCACAAATTAATTTTTTTTGCATGCATTCTTCATATACGAAAAAAAAAACATTTATAGATTTTGGCTTTTTTTTTTTCATTAACAAATTGCGATAAGTTAATTTCGGTACCAACAACCGAAAAAAATAGTTAAATAAAATAGACCAGGTGGTTTATATGGAAAAATTAGGCCGCCTATTCGTAAATTTGCAGATGAACCTAACAGGGTACACCAGACGTTCGTAAATTGCTAGTACTCTCAACCGGTTCACATCGCCTGAAATTTCAGTGGTCACCGTAGATGTGCACGAGGTTATCAAATGGTAAATTTTAGAACACAATTAATAAAAATTAAAAAGAAAGAAGTAACCACAGCAAAAGCCTTTTTAAACAATACTGCTCTCGTTACGGATAAAAAAAAAACATACCTCAAAACAGAAGAAACAGGAAAGCATGGTCTTAAGGCGGCCGCCTACCTCATGCTTCAAACGTGTTGCAGCCTGTTCGTAAACAGGTTTTTTCTACAAAACTATTCCACGTGTGTCCATTGTGCCAACGTACGAAAAGAAAACAAGCTTCTGACAAGGTCGGAACCTCATTGTTAAGACGCCACGCTCATTAAAAAAAAACTGTTTCTAAGCCCTCCAACGTGGCTAAAAACGGCCTTTTCAGACTTCCGTAATTCAAAATGTACTAACCGGATGCATGTGAAACTCAGACTGCGACCGGCACTGAACTTAGCTGCAGACTTTACACCAATAAAATTATATGACCACCGCTTAGTGTCCCATAGTAAAAACCGTTCGGCGGGAAGCTTGCACGCTAGTTCAGCGCTTGGCTTGTTGAGGCGACGCGGCAGTTGATACACGCTTCAAGGTCGACCTTACTGCCCCGTCGCTTTTGAGCCTCTCACGCGCAGGTAGGCGGCGCACTTAAGAGGGACCCTAGATGAAAGTGAGCATTAAAAATTTAACCTTTAAAAAATATCACTAGTCGTTACTGTATATAATTCAACTTTAACACTAGTTGCCTTATTGCTTGTATGGTTGGCAGAGAAATTACTGAATATAATTCAATGTATTTTCTCATTATAATACAACCATTCTTTAACAAAATCACCCGAAATCGACATAATTGTATTTTATATAAGTAATAAACTTTTTTTTATTCAAAAAACCATATAGGTACCCACCGACTGCACGATTTATCTTAAGTGCAACCATCAAGTGAAGTGTCCAGATATGTTAGCCATTTCCCGTCCTTAGCCGTTACGCGCAGATAGACACGAATGGGCTGAAAATATAACTTTAGCAGGGTTTTTTGGAGTGCTCACTTTATTCCTCTATAAAAGGATCAGCATACCAGATGGTGTTCTTATAACAAGGCATGACCACTGCGGCTCGCGGGCCGAAGTTACGTGCTCGACGCCGAAGGAACGCGGACGAGAAAGCCCACAGCACAGACATCCGGTCGTGCCGACTGCTGACGAGACGCGACGAGGCGGACGACGACGGCGATAAAAGATACGACTCGCACGGCCGTTCTCCCAGCTTC
>PNEQ01080553.1:38896-56078 GCA_003012365.1 Medauroidea extradentata
GCCCCCCCCCCCCCTGCCCTCTAGAAAAATCTGAAATGACGCCCCTGAATAAAGTGAACACTCCAAAAACCCTGGTTAATTTCTATTTTCTGCCAGTTTATATCTTTCCGCCGAATGTAAACATAAATATTGCCAGGTGCTTTTATTTACATAGGGTCGAGCATTGTTTACAACTACATTAAACTGCTCCGATAAATTTTAGCTACAATATGTACTCATTAAATGCACGGGGGCTGAATATAAGATATAATAACAAGTAATTTTAGTTTTAAATACCTGCGAGTTAACGTCTAATAATACTGGTTTCTGTCCATCGACTAATTTATACAACACGCACTATTGCCGTTACGAATCTCGTAAATGCGGGAGTATTTTAATTGAATTTGTAACTCAAAACCGCCACTAAAAACAGACATGACACACGCAATTCAAAAATTCAAGTTTCGTTCAGTTCTACTGCCACGAACGACGACGACGCACTTCAGAAGCAATAAATAACGTATTGTCTTAAAATGTGAAATAAAAAGTATGTTGTTTCTAGGTTGGCAAACGTAGAACATAATTTACAGAATACCGATGGTTCCACATTATTTGGCAATGGTATTCATAGTAATTTCCAATACTTTTGAATGTGTGTATACGTACAACAGACAAACGCACGCAAATGATGCAACTTGGCGAAACGGCAAAAAAAAAAAAACGGCGAGAACCTAACTCTGATGCCACCTGTCGGTGGAATTTTGAACTGTCTGAACGCGAAGCAAGCGGTAACGTGCAAGATGACCTGAGGTCCGCGCCAATAGATTCTAATTATACTGTAAGTAGGAATGCCAATAAGATTATAAATACATATTTTGAGGTATATTAAATACAGAGAGGTCGATTTCATCTGATGTATTAAAATAAGAAAATACACGGAACTACATGCGACGAATCGCTACCAACCTTACAAGCAGTAAAGTAACTTTTGCTAATGGTGACTTATATGTAGTACCGGCTAGTGATATTTTTCAAAGGTTAAATCTTTAGTGCTCACTTTATCCCGAATGACCTATACACCGAAGGTTGGTGGTCAGCGCTTACAGAAGGTGCTTATGAAAATTCACGCGAGTAGGGTAGGTTAGCCAAAATTTTGTGATTTTGTGTTTGAAAGTTTACCCCTGCCAAGTTTAACCGTGTTCGAATTTTCAACTGATAACCTCTCGCTCAACTGCTAAAACTAACATATAGGCTAATACAGGATATCCCCGGAGGAAAGGACACTATTCCAGGAGGTGATAGTACTGGTCATTGCGATAAAAAAAAAAAGTTCACGTGATCATGGAATCAATATGTGACGGTTGTAGAGATAGCCCTATTTGAATTAAACACTCAAACTCTAAACTTTCTGTTATTGTATTATTTTCAGTTATGTTCTTCCTTGCAGTGACAGGTCTTCTAACAATAAAGGAGGCAATGCATTTCCATGGAAACGTGTTTACATATAGGCCGTTCGGAATAAAGTGAACACTAAATATTTAACCTTTGAAACATAGCTGTTACTACATATAATTCAACATTACCGATAGTCACCTTACTGCTTGTATGGTTGGTAACGAAATAACACAACATAGTTCCGTGTTTACTTGTATTTAAATACAACATTACTAAAACAAAATCAACTGACAGCGATATAATAGTATTTTATATAATTAATAAAACTTCTTTTTTATCAAACGATATATGTACCTATCGACTGAACAATTTATCTTACACGCGCAAACATAAAGTGACGTGTCCCAGGAGGTTAGACTTTTCCCGTCGTTAGCGGCTACACGCGGAAAGATACAAATTGGCTGGAAATAGATCTTTAGCAAGGCTTTTTTGAGTGCTCACTTTATTCCGAACTGCCTAT
Organism: Medauroidea extradentata; assembly: GCA_003012365.1. Taxonomy (NCBI): domain Eukaryota; kingdom Metazoa; phylum Arthropoda; class Insecta; order Phasmatodea; family Phasmatidae; genus Medauroidea; species Medauroidea extradentata. The sequence continues at coordinate 40,791 of PNEQ01080553.1, forward strand.
ACACAGTTAAACGACTAATGTTGACTGTGAACTTAAACATTGTGATTTACAGGACATGAAACAAAATGGTTGTGCATTGTAATATTGTTGTTACAGCTATGGAATAAAAAAAGATTAGTGTGTTATTCATTATTTATTGCGATTTCCTTGTAACTGTAACAAGGAAGATAACTTAAAATAAAACAATAACCGTATAATTTTAGAGCTTAACGCCTTAGTTTTTCTATGAGCTTATCAATGTTAACATTCAAATTGGAGTATCTCGAAAACCGTCCTATATTGACCCCGTGTTCGCATCAACGTATTTTTTTAATCACAATGACAGTACCATCACTTCCCAGAACATTGTCCTTTCCTCCTGAGACAAACTGTATAATACGTGTAAAGAATTCAGCATTTACCAAATATTATCAACTAGAAAATATGTAGGTTTTTTTTAATTCTCGTCATTTTAAAACCTGAGCAGCATTGCAGACGAGTATCAATTCATGGTAAACGACAAAAACCTGGTCACGTGACCAAGGTAACCTACTCTACTACAGCGAGTGAATTTTCATAAGCGCCTAGTCTCTCTCTACTTGCGTTTACAGAGTTGTGATGCTCTCTTTTCATAAAACTACTTAAGGATGCCGCCTACCACGCGCTTAAAATGTGTTGCAGTGCATTCGTAAATACGATATTTCTACGAAACTATTCCACTTGTGCCCACTGTGTCAATGCACGAAAAGGAACGATGACGGAAAGGAAGTATCAAAATATCACGCCAATTAAAAAATTAATTCGACGCACCTCAAAATGACCCATAAAAAACTTCAACTTGTTATGCCCGAAAAAACTACTAAAGGGATTCGTGTGGAACTACTCTAGGGACATGCAATGGACTTCGTTTAATATTTTCCACCAATGGACGGCTTGTCCAGTGACGACAGAAAAACATATTGCATGATGAGAGAGTAAGCTGTTTTTGCACATACAATCGCTCGCTCGTTTGCCATACGACTCAATGCATTAGCATGTTTATTACATTATTTATACCGAACCGTGTTAAACATTGCTATATATTTAATGTGTTATAGTAGGACTAACAACTGTTATTTGAAGAGATACAAAGTTTCATAATGTCCTGTGATTTTAAAATATAAATAATCACAACGGAGAGTCCGTCACTTTGCTTTCATGCTCGTTGTATTTTATATGTCTGTTTTATTACGCATTTATTAATTAATGCAAGTGTGCACAGTTTTTTTGGCGAATTGTTACATTTCAAAAACAGTTTATAGTTCAAATCACTATCACAAGGTAATTTGTACGCATAGGCCACCTTCATTCAGCCTCGCATGGAAACAGGCTTACAAGTAAGTTTATACATTTTTTTTTAGTAAATTCGAGGATTTTAAAGAAACCGTAGGCCCGTTTATTAAATTAATAGTTGTATTATGTTAGAATCGCACATTTGTAGGAGTCAATGTACGCTATTAATTTTACGTTTTCGTCCTCCCAGATTATTGTTGCAAGTCAATCGGCATGTAGGCCTACCTTGTGGTTTAAGTTACCACTTGTAAGTAAATAAGAAATAACATTTCAAAATCACTTACGAACATATTTAAATGGAGACATTGTTAGATTATACACTGTAAAGGTTTCGTGCTTAAATTTCCCCCCTCCTCTTTGAGGCAACTGCGAGATTAATTTGAGGTTTTATCTTAAAGAACTAACCTATGACAATTGGGGGAAAATTAATTTTTAAAATGAAAATAACATACAATTTTACTAGCATAAAGTAAAATTTGGTTTCCTTGATTATCTAGGCCTAAGTTTTTTGTTAACTTCTCGGAAATGTGTATTAATAACATATATCCATGCGAATTTCTGCAGAACGTTTAAGGAGCGTAGAGTTCAACGAAACCAATGCTATCAATCATCAAATGATATAGTTTAGAGTTTTTTTTATATACTGTTAACCGTTATCCCATATGCATATAGACATACCGGTACTTAATTTTTCTGTAGCTTACACATGCCAACATTAATTGACGGGTATTACAATTGTTATAGGGAAGTAGTTAATATGTCAACAATTTGTTACAACATGAATTAATAATGTACAAATGTAGACTAATGAAGCAAAATTCTCGCTATATGGAAACTTGCATTGTGACGGCCTGTCGGGAGAAAGTTCATTGTAGGCCTACTAATTTTTAGATGATTTTTCTATTACTTGTTGCGTTTATTACAGAAGAAAACAACCAACCAACCTTGGCCTACTAGAAATACTGCCTAGTATAATAATTGTGTGTGTTTATCACAAGAAATAGGCCTCTGCAGCCAAATTATAGTCTCTCGTTAGTAGTGACAAAATTGATTTAGCTTCATCGTAGTTCATTAGTCAACACGATCTATGACATACGTATTTTAAAAACACTTCTGCAGTTGCCGTATACTAAGAAACGATCTTTTTTTTTTTTTTCGACTCCGAGTGAATTGAAAGTTTTAGTTTAACTCAAACTCGTCAACCCAAACAATCATATACGTTTTCCTGCGCCGTTTTTGCACAATCAGCTGTTAGTAACCATGATTCAGCGCGCAAATGCTACTGGCCAAGCCGTCCATTAAAATATGGGGTCATCACTAAGGTGTCAGTCAGGCGAGTGATCTACGATATCACTGCATGCCATTTCAGTGTCTTGCGGTAGAGACTGTGATAGGTTACATATAACACTTCTACCGCAAGATATATATGGTTATACATACATATATATATATGGTTATACATACATATATATATATGGTTATACATACATATATATATATGTGGTTATACATATATATATATATATATATATATGTGTGGTTATACATACATATATATATATATATAGTTATACATATATATATATAGTTATACATACATATATATATAGTTATACATACATATATATATAGTTATACATACATATATATATAGTTATACATACATATATATATAGTTATACATACATATATATATATAGTTATACATACATATATATATATAGTTATACATACATATATATATATAGTTATACATACATATATATAGTTATACATACATATATATATAGTTATACATACATATATATAGTTATACATACATATATAGTTATACATACATATATAGTTACACATACATATATATAGTTATACATACATATATATATACATACATATATATAGTTATACATACATATATATATATATAGTTACACATACATATATATAGTTATACATACATATATATATACATACATATATATAGTTATACATACATATATATATATAGTTATACATACATATAAGGTTATATATAGGGTTATTTTTTTATTTAGGTGGAAAAGGAAGTCACAAGTAACGTCTATCTATAAAGCGATCACTACGCCGTACAAATATAAAATTATGAATGTTTGCCACGTGAACGCCCTTAATTGTGCAAAGACTGCTGTACCGTTGCGCCGTCTCGCTGGGTGGGTTAGGAAAGTTCAAGGAAAAGCGGAGAGGTGGGGGAGGGGGCGCGCTCAAGGCGAGGGCGTTCAACGGGATGTCCGCATCCGTAGAAATCGAATCCAGCGGGACCAGGGCGGCCTTGCCGTAGGGCCTCCATCTTTCACTTCCCCGGGAATTATCTCCCAGCTCGCACAACCAGTCTATCTACCGCGTACACGTCACGAACCAGGTCATCCGCTGAACCCCCCCCCCCCCCCCCCCCCCCCCCCCCCCCCCCCCCCCCCCCCCCCCCCCCCCCGCCCCAATATTCTCGGCACTCCCCTGTCCACCACCGCAGCTGTGCTGAAAAGCTTTCCGACCGCCCACTGCCGAAATCATTTCCACGTTAATTTGTTTTTTAATGAATCGCTACCGCGAGTCCCCACCGGGACGCACACTTTTTAGCGCTTCTGCGGCACAGAAACCAGACGGCATTACGAGCGATATCGGCACGCGGTGGCTTCGAACCCCTCTCCCTCGCACTTCTGCTGCTCCCGCATCAACACGCCTAGCAGTGTTGCCAGTCGTACAGAAATTCCTCTTGCGAAAATAATGGAAATTAATTTCGCAGCTGAAATTATATTTTGATAGAAAAAAGAACTAAAACACAGAGCTATCGCGTTTATAGGTATTATTTTACACACACCAGTAAAATATTGCTGGACACTTTGATTGAAAATTTCCGACCTTACATGTAATTAGCTTCATTCAGATATTTATCAAACGGGAAAGAGTCTTACAAAAACTTCCGGAGCTTGTTTTCAAGCTGGTAATTTTTAACTTTTGCTATTAAGGGTCACATCTTAACGCTGCATCATTTAAATAAAATTACCATTATAGTATGTGTACGGAAATGAATCGGAAAAAAAAAACGGAAATTTCATGCAGCTGATACGGAAACCCATTTTGAAAAACTGGCAACACTGGCGGCTAGTCTGCGCCCGTCCCAGTATGGCGTATTATTGACTCGGTGACGCTAGTTTCCCAACCGGGCAGGCCCGCAGGATTTCCGGGTCACTATGCGCTTAAGTCCACCGGGACCCTGCCCTTACCATCCCAAAACGTTTAATTTGTTTCTGCTTTTACAAGTTTCAAATCAAATTACGTATTTCCAAATTCCAGATCAACCGCGCGAATGCGAGATCAATAGAACAAACATTGTTAATAGCGGATAAAACTTTTTATAGTACTATTTTCAGGAGCGCCTGGCCCCTATGAATTTGCCTCCTCTAGCCATCTCTCTCGAAGACCATGTTCTTACCAAACGGAATTGTGCGTTGCATCGTTATCGTGATTTAGTGTAATAATAATAATGATAATAATAATAAACACTTTTAATTACAGCGACGAAAAGTTCTCTATCCGGAGTTTACATCACCTCCGCCAGTCGCCAGAAAGAGTTATCACATAATGTTGTTATTTTGCAGTGTGCTACAGACAAGAGAAATAATTCCATGGAAGTCAATTCTGAAATTTATATATGCATATGTGATTTAATCCATGAACTATTCGCAAAGAAAACTCAATAACGACCGTTGTAGTGAGTGTTGTCTTCGTGAGAACATTGTAATAAAACACTCGTACAAAACGAAATAAATACAAATATTTCATAATAACCAATTAAAAGATAGAAATATATAAATAAAGCGTAAATATGTAATTTTTATATATTTTTCGAGTGTATATTGCTCAATATGTGGTTGTACTGTATTCCAATTTACATTTACTAAGGAATTGCGAAACGAGATAATTTTTAACTACGTTTAGAGAAGGCGTTTTTTGCTCAAATAATAAATCTACGTGGAGGTTACCTATATATGTCTTGTATAATATGCGTCTTAAAATAACGTCTCAGTATTACAAAAATAGTTTCCCTGTTATATGTCTCGTAATTGAATCGTGACGACAAAAAACAACAGCACATAATTTTTTTTCTGTTAGATTTAATCATAAAACTAGGACTACAATGATTGTAACAGATTGAATTTAAAAATAGAGAAACATAATCAAAATTATATTTAAAAATCGATCTACGGGTGTTGGAATTGAACCGACATATTATAAAACAGCAATGATTTTCCAGGTTCGTTATTTAAAACGTAAGTTGTGAAATCAAATAGCTAACTGGAATGTCACAGGAGATTAATAACACGTTTTTTACACAAGCCGTGTACGCTCTGGAATAATCTGCCGTTTGTATTCGTAAAACTAACGTGTAAAACGTAATGTATCGGGCAATTTCTACGTCGATTAATTCATGAATTGCAGTTGTCCCGAGTACGTGCGGTTACTGCCTATCACAAATCACGGAACATGACAACCATTTAGTCGCAGAATATTCACTTTGTGTCTCATTTTCGGGCCCTACACACGGCGCGCTAGTGCATCACGGTGATGGTTCGTAGATGCAAAAGAGAAGTTGTAATCGCTTAAAAAAATGAACTAAAAGTCTAAATTGCATCTTTGATGAACGCTAAATAGTTTTGCGTTGCGTCCATAATACTCCCGCAGTCAGAAGAGAGCATACATAGACGTGGATGGGTCCTCTGTCTACACATAATTTTACATTTTATTTTATGTACCTAAGTTATTTATGAAATATAAATTCCTCCGTAAAAATTAAATTTAGAACATCAATAATGTTTGCCCCCCTCCCCCTGAAAATCTGAGTTGTGTCTTTGCCCCATGTCAATTAGGGGGAGGAAGGTGTCTTTTTGAGTGTTCAAACACCAGTCAAATATGACTAAATCAAGAAATTTTTTTTTTATAAAAGTCTTTGAATTATAGTTACCGTTAGAAGTGCCACAAACCATTTTTGCTGGGAAAGGCGCAACTTGACGGGAGAGGCCGGGGTCCGTAACCCCACCTCCACCACCACCCCCCGTAAAAAAATTAATACCGCCACCGTAACTTCCATTAATTTGTTGAAATTGACGTTTGTAAATTGTTACAACTCTGCTAGCAGTATATTCGCATATTTACTACTCAGGGCGCCTCCTAACCGCGCGTTAGCAGCTAGAAATGACGGATCCACAAGGGTGATCTTACAGCGCACATAAATCCCTTCTTCACAACGGGCCAAGCACTGAAATAGCGTGCGTGATTTCCGTCGATCCCTCTTTACAACGAGATTTTGCAGCTGTGACTATATAATTTTAATGACGGAAAGTATGTACCACAGTTCGGTGCACGACTGAGTTTCACGTACATCCGCTTGAGTATAGTTTTAAGCATGGAAACCTAGAAAAAAGGATTTATTTAGCTATGTTGCAGAGCTTACAGTATTTTTAGTGAGCACCGTGTCTTATGGCATTCCATCCTAATTACTCGAAGTGTGTTATGGTAGGCGCCCTTATATTAAAATCCACACTTTATAACCAATTCTAATTATCCAGAAGATTACCCACCCTACCACCCCACACTATTCCCCTCGCTTTAAGAGCGCGGCTCACCTCACTTTTCAATGCCTTTTTTATTTTTATTTTTATATTTGTACCAGATATTTATTTTATTTTAAACATTAATTGCGACTAAATCTCCCTCTTAGGAAATGTTTGTATCTCTCATAGTTTTTTTTTCGTAATGAGATATATACGTCAAAATGTGCACTACATATCATACGGAAAAAATCCACAGTGTATAAGATTGCTGCAGGCTATGATTTAACATACATAAAACACAAAAGAATATATTTTTATATTTAATTTTTTTAATTTTTAAATGTTCATTTTAAAATTAAACATGTTTTATTAAATATAAAAATATTTTATTTTTTGTGTATATGTCAAATCATAGCCTACAACATTGTTATACACTGTGAATTTTTGGTATGTCAGTTTTGGTGGCGTACATAAAATCGTAAAGTGCAAATTTTGACGTTTACTACTAACTACGCAAAATCTGTCAAAGTTACACAAAATTTCCTAAGAGGGTGATTTAATCACAATTTATTGTCTAAAATAAGGGAAAAAATATCTGGCACAAATATAAAAATTAAAAAGACGTTGAAACCTGAGGTGAAACGAGCCCTAACGCCGCCAACTGTGTACAAACGTCCTTGGTTAAAAATTACCACCATTTCTGGATGATTTGTTTACTCTAATTCCGCAAAGAATAATATACCTACGACAGTAAAACAAAGCAAGTCAAAAGTCGTACCTATCTTACTATAGTCGAATCGATACGATTATAAAAAATGAGGAATTCAACAAAATATTATGGTATTGCACTATTTTTAAAATATATATTCTTCTATTAAACAAATAATTTCAATATAGTTACTTACATGCGTCCTTTGTGAATACATAGGCCTGCATGTATTAAAACGCTTGGTAAACTTTGTGTTTAGTGAAAAAACCGACTAAAAGCGACGCGTGTTTTCGTATGCTCTGTCCCTTTTACTCTTCAATGTCACCCATTGGTTTTCACCCCTCTGGGCGATTTATCAGTTGAGAACACGTCCAACTGTCGCCCCTAGTGTACTTCCATTGGCCGCTTGCTCAGGTCTCTGCTATATAGGTACGCTCTTAAGGCGTTCAAGTGCGAAAAAATCATAATTTTATATTTTTATGAATTATTGTTAGTTTTGTAGACGAAACTTGTGAGTACATTTTACTCTTACGAAACAATTTTAGTTTTCATAGTTTTCTCATAACGGGGTGTCTAAGTCAAAATTTTCTTGTTACGCTGCCATGCAAATTGTGAAAACCAACTGACCTACTTAAACAAAATAATTAACTGTGAATTTACATCACATGAGCTATGCAATGAAGTATTAAAAAAACACATAAAGTAATATTTTGAATTTAAAAAAAAATCCAAAAGTACAGAAAATAATTTGCGAATTCAGTAATTTTTTAAAAATACTAAATCAGTTCGAGGTATTGTTTCGAATGTTTTATTACGTAGCCCATGGCATGTTATTTCACTGTGAATTATTTCCCTCACGTAAGTCAATTGGTTTTTACTACTTGCATGGCAGCAAAACATGCAAATTTTGACTTTGACGCACCGTTATGAGAAAACTACGCCAGCTAAAATTGTTTCGTAAGAGGAAACTGTACTCACAAGTATCGTCTACAAAACTATCACTATTTCGTATAAATATAAAATTATGATTTTACCGCACTTGAATACCCTTAAGATAAGATTCTAATATACACCTGATGTTCAAATTCTTAGTTTTAAAGCCGCAATATATTTGTTTTAGAGTATAAATAAAAAAATGTTTGTTTGAAGAATCAATTTAATGTTATGTGTTATTAAAATGTTTGCACCAAATTGGATTTACGCGTTAATTGCAAATTTAGGGCAGAAGTGTTAAAGAACACATACATTACATTGGTTCTTCAAACAAACATTTTTGATTTGCACTCTAAATCAAGTATACTGCGGCTTTAAAACTAAGAATTTTAAATGAGGGGTATAGTGTAATATTAAAAGAGTTAATGAACCTGGCGCGTGAGACATGCTGCAGTGTATGGTTTTAAAATGCCGTTCGCTAATTAAAAACATGATTCCCAAGCTCCTCAAAAGTGCTAAAAATGACTTATTCACGTTGCTGTAGCTACGAAAATATCAACCGCAATAGTAAAACAAAAACTATAGAAACCTGCACTGGACTTTACCACAAACTGCATACAAATAAAATAACAAGGTCATCGCTTGAAAAACTGTTCCTACGAAAACATTGTACGCTTGTAAAGTCCTTCGCGGCTAGAGGCGATGACGTGTTAGACGGGCGTGATTTAATCGACTTATCGCCCTCCCCGTTCCCGTGCCACGATCGTAAAAAAAACTATGGTCCAGTTAAGTCGAGACTAGGGTCCAGGCCGTCCACTCACGCAGTACAGTGTGCTCAGAGGTGCAGCTGCCGACACAATGGATAGAGATTTGCTCTATCAGCGCTGGTCACCGCGCCGTCAGCTCGCAAGCCAGCCTAACCAGACAACAATGCGAGCCTACGACAACCAACCAACCACACAGCAGTCAGACCCTTGGTATTATACTACTATGTACCGCGTAACTTCCAAGAATTTTACATGGCCAATAACTTAATATTTTGTAGATGTCGTTCGGGATAGTGTGACCACTAAAAATTTAACCTTCGGAAAATATATCTTCATGTTAGTTCCCTTAGTGTCTGTATGGTTGGTAACGAAGTTACACATAGTTCCGTGTATTTCCTATTTAAATACAACGATAGAGAAACAGAATCATTGCAAGAGAATTCTTAAAAGTTAAGCTATATTCTCAAATCAATCTGCACGACAAATTAATAAAGCGATTCCATTATTTATGTCAAGCAGTTTACCAAGCCTATGCTTTGCCGAAGGGAAAATTTTGATAATACTACTCGAATAAATGTTACGACTCAAAAACTGAAAATACAACAAAACTGTCTAACGCTCCCCATTAAGGGCGTTCATGTGGCAAAAGTGCATAGTTTTATATTTGTACGGAATAGACATAGTGTTAGTTTTATAGACATTACTTGTGACTACAATGTTCACTTGTGACACCTTTTAAGCTCTAAAAAATTGGCCATACATGAAGAAAGTTCCGTTACATTTAGAATGTTTTAAAAATACAAAGGAATTGTATCGTGTGATTTTTAATATTTTAGCACATGACTCGTGCTATCTAATTTCAGTGTAAATTATTTCATTCGCGCAAGTCAATTGGTTTTTGTTACTAGAAGTTCCCGTAACCTGCAAATTATGACTTTGACCTGCCGGTATGGAAAGACTATGAGAGATAAAAGTTTCACAAATGGAAATTATAGTCACAAGTAACGCCTGTAAAACTAACACTATGTCGTACAAACATAAAGTAATGCTTTTTGCCACGTGAACACCCTTAAAGTGGCCGCCTACGTGTGTCTACCCATTTCAAGTGCACCAGAACTCAATAAAGAACATTTTCTAGTTGTCGGAAATGTGAGTTTTCGAGGGTTCTTTTAGGCACGTAAATCTCGGCGCAGAATATTTTAGAAGACCTACACGTGTGCAATACACATTTATCTTAATTAATACGTCATAAAATGATAAGGGTCTCCACAGAAAATCCCATACAGATGCTTTGTCGGCGAGAAGTCCGCAAGCAAGTTCAGTGACTTGCGTTTAGAGGCTAGGGAGAGGTGAGAATTGCGTGCTGGCTCGTCCTTAACCGCTTCTAGACCTCGAACGCACAAAATACCTTTACCCAGACGCCACCTTAATAAAATGTACTTGCATAACGTCTTCTTGAAAGTGGGAAGGGGGAAAAAAAAAAAGAACATCTGGTTAGCAGCCGTTTTGAAAAGGGAAGCGGCCATGTTGGATTTCTATAGATATTCGCGAGGGAAAATGTTATTAATGTGAATAAATAACGTAAATTCTGTGAAACTCACTACAGCAACAAACATGTATTTAGGAAACATTTACAGTACAAAATGTTAAAAAGGCATAGTTTGAGTGCTACAAATTTTTTCCTGAATATTTACATTAATGGAACACATGTGTTTTACACCCTTTAAGCGGGATTTTTAGACTTTTGTGGGTAAAAAAGGAGCTTAAAAAAAGGGGTTGATAAAAAGGGAATTTTGGAGGGGGGGGGGGGTTCACAACGCATCTGTGAAAGCTCCATCTTTTTTTCTCTATTACTTTAAGTTCAAAATCTAAATGCACTTAACTATTACGTAAGGTCTTTGAAAATGCTCGTTTTACCACACAAAGCTTACACAATCGTAGCATTGTGTAACCGGAGTGCTAATTTCAGTCCAAGATACGTGGTTCCTTGTTCTGTAAGGAGACACGCACGTCAGTGGTTTCCGCAACCTGCAGCTGGAATTAGCTTTCAACCCAGCACACTCTACGAAAGTAGACCCACTCTTCACTGGCTAGCTGACGTATGCATAGGACCTATCTACAGTATGCGAAATGGTGTTTTCTTTTTTTTTTTTGGGGGGGGGGGCATATGTAAATTCCCGTTACTACAGTATAAAACATATTGTGCTGGTTATTTTGAAGTGGTGTCGTTCAGACCCCGATTTAAGGCGAAGCAGTGTTTGAATATGTCAAAACAAAACTATTCGCATCATAGGGGAAAAAAACATTTTAGTATAACATAAAAATTAACTTAAAATACAGTTATAAGAAAACACTAAAAACTAAATACTTTCATAATTTTTTCAACGAGGGAAATATTTTCCCTGGCAAACATCCCTCCCACTCGACCTCCTATTACTCATTTTTCGGTTGATTCACATATTGCTAGTCTGGATATACAAAGATTATACACCAATTTTACCTAATAGGTACAAACTTAAATTATGTAATTTAACTCGTACTGTAGATAGCACCAAGGACAACAAACACTCCACAAGAAATTAAAGAAAAAAGTTGTAACCCGCCTCTCGGGTTTAAGTGGGGAAAAAATTATATATTAGGCAAATAGGCCTACTGCTGGTATCAATACACCGTAATTTTACTTATGGTCCTCCGATAACGCCCGCGAAGACCATATTGTCTCGGTGAATGCCTGTAATAGTAATATTCAAATGTTTATTACGCGGGAGTGTATTGCTCTAGCGTCGGCGCGGGGTTACACTGAGAAAAAAATTTTGTTGGTGCAAACAAAATTTGTTTGAATCAACCAAATCACTTGTTTATATAGGGGAAACGAAATATTTGTTTGCTCGTACCAAATTATTTTGTTCCCTCGATTTGTTTGAGGCAAATAGCTGAATTTTGTTAGCAGTACCAAATATTTAGTTGGTCATAAAAATATTTCGTTAGACATATTAAATGCGCATACAATATTTTAAGACTAAAAAAAAAAAAAAAAAAAAAAAAAAAGTATAGTCGGGCCGGGATTTGATCCATTATCCTATCACTTACCCTTTTCCGTTCATGACCTAACAAACTGAGCTACGACTGCTTCTGTGATATTGAGGTTGTTATTAGTTGGGCCTAGTATTAAATTACGATTGTACTGTTTTATTTTCAAACATGTTTGTTTTCCGTCTACGAAAAGATAAACGACGTCAAATAATACTACTAAATGATTGCCGTGCACCGCAGCACAAAGAACGAGACGTGCAGCTGCGGTGGTTTTCAATTTTATAGCATTTTCTTTTATGATCAATCGAATTAACCACTTTGAAATGGTTATAGCTAAAATTAAGATACTTGAATTATGCTGATTAACAGTTTAGACATCCTACTTGTCGCACAAACTTATATTTTGAATGTTGAGGTATACAGTGTTCGCCATCTTATCGCTCACGCACGCCAGACTGCCATCTTCCGCGAGTCAACCAAATGGATTTAGTTTTGCCAACAAAATCATTTAGTCCATCGAAAAAAATTGTTGGTTCAAAGCACATCACTTATAACTAACAATATTATATTGTTGGCAAGCTGTAACAAGTTGGTTTGTTTACACAAAATATTTATTTGACGTCCTATAGTAACCAAATATACGTTTGGCACAAACAAATTGCGTTTAAATGAATAATTTGGTCGAGGGAAATAACTAAATTAGCTTGGAGGACTCCCAGCTTGGTCTTACCAACAAAATATTGTTTGGCTGAAGCAAACATCAACCAAACAAATATATTCAGTACAATGAAACAATTCTTTCTCTCAGTGATAATTACACGGTCCCAGACAGCCTCCGTCGTGCGGTTAGCTGTTGGACCTACAACTTCGGGTTGTGCAAAAATACGCGCGGCTTTAATTCACTCCACGCGATCTCGCGTCCGTCTTCCTCGGCGATGAACGACGACGAAACCCCAAATAACGAGAGACGTGTCTCTCGTTATTTGTGTTGTCGTCGTTCATCCATTCGGTGTCTCTTTTGCACACCCCATTTTTGTTTTTGTTTTTTTAATGATTTTTTCGTCTGTCTTTTTTTTTTTTTTTGTCGTCCTTCTCCAGTCGACTATATTCCACTTAAGAATTAACTTTGTGTTGTTCATGTCTGTTCTTGTTCTTGCGCCGTCTTTTGGGATACGACTACATTTCTTCCAGGAATTATCTGTATGTATTATGTATGTAGACTACAGCTTACTGGTTTTTCTTCATTTGTTTTTAGTTTACTGTGGGACTTTCTGTAATACGGCAAAATTCGCCCGGAATGGCATATGTCCAAAAAAACACGTTATGTTCATAATACGAACTCATTGCAAGAATCGTTCAAAGATCACAGGGTAACTCCGTGTAGCAGTTACTCCTGAACCGTTCAATTCATTGAATTGAAATTTTGTTTACATTGTCAACGTTAAATACAATTTGATAAAACATTACTTATTTAATCATATTTATATTTTAAATTAACACACAGTAGGGGCCCTCTGTAAGCTCCGCCCTCTGGCCGACAGCTTTTCCTTCCCCCTCCATACCTTGGCTGGCATCCTCTTGGGCTTGCCATAAAACTATCACTGCTCTTCCACCTGTCGACTGAATAATTATTATTTACTCTCATTTCGCAATCAACAGTTCTGACAATTACAATTACAAAATCACAATGGACAACTCTCAATTTTCATTCTGAACAAAAAATTAACTTCAATTACATTTGTACGACAATTTTTAGTATATTACATAGTCTACGTTCAAAGCTACAATTCACCATTTTTTATTTTATTAATTTTTTTAAGTGCTTGAAACAACGGACACAGTAGTCGCCATAACAGAGTATAAAAAAAAACATGAATACAATAACACTGGCAGCAAACTATGAAAGTAAGTAAGCCAATTATATTATTAACAAATGTTTTCGTAGACATAATTCCTAACTTTTTTTATTTCTGCAAAATAAGTATAAAAATTGTGTTACACAAATAATCCCGAATCAAATATTTTTGGGCGAACTATGTAGTATTCTGCAAAAAGCCTGAGTGCTGTATGACTTCATAAAGTCTTGACGTTAATTTTTTTTTTTCAAGTAATTCTGTTATATAATCATTTCAGTTTTTTTTACCAATGTGAAAAAAACTACCGAGTAAGGCTTTAAGGGGGTAGTTTACAAGATGTATACTAACTGATGAGACTAAATTTTGACATTGTGTTAATCAAAAGTATTTAAAACAGGTTTTTTTTTTTTTTTTTTTTTTTTTTTTTTTTTTTTTTTTTTTTTTTTTTTTTTTTTTTTTTTTTTTTTTTTTTTTTTTTTTTTTTTTTTTTTTTTTTAAGTTAATGCTTGCTTACTAATGACCATAATTTCTGGTGCTAGGTTGAAACCAATACATAGAGATGATGTTATCGCGGGAAAACTTGACTGTTTGCTGGGTTCCAACGCACCTTCAGCTTACTAAACGATTACTGGCTTTCACTTGTACGTGGAGCTGCTACTCAATTTGACTGAGCAAATAAGAATCCGGCTATTGTAATATTTTGATGCCTGTTATTGGTCTGTGGGCAGCTACGTTGTGACAGTCGTATACCACTTAATCACGCCTGTTGCAAGAAACTTAGGTGTTTTCTAGGTTATGTTGGCACAAAATATTTTTGCGATTTACCATCATCTATACCAATACACAATCACTACTTACAATCTCACGAGTCAGAACAATAATGCTAATAAATTTGACATTTCAATTTGTTAATACTCTACTCAAATTTGTTTATCCAACAATTAATATTAAACTTAGATTTCGAACAATTTCAACCCAAATGTAAGATTTTAAGGACTACCACTACACGACCATGAACGACTGTCTGACCTCTGGCAGTAAGTAACTACGCGGGGTCGGGCGAAGCAAGCACAGTGTTGCCCCATTGCCCC